>QVTF01022404.1:35000-56974 GCA_003573665.1 Oxygymnocypris stewartii | reverse complement strand
GAGAGAACACACCGCACACTATAACGTCATATTCATACGCCTTATCAAAATGCTTAGAACAGACATTTATGGACAATTTCATGGGTGAATTTTAGTGACCAAAAAGCATGGCTTATTAATTGGAATCATGAAAAATATTAAATTTAACAACAATTTATTAAAGGTTTAAATGTTTTTTTTCACCAAATCCTATTTTTATTTTTTTTATTCCATGTTTTAATTTAAATATTTCTGAATTCTGTTTTATTAGTTAAATTAATAATGCATTTAAATCATGAAATATATTACATTTAACAACAATTTATTAAAAGTTAAAGTCCCTAAAAAATTTATGAAATCCATTTATTTATTTTTCCCAAATCCTTTTTTTTTTATTCCATGCTTTAATTTAAAAATTTCTGAATTCTGTTTTATTAGTTAAATTCATAATGAATTTAAATCGTGAAAAGTATGCAATTTAACAACCTTTTTTTTTTTACATTTAACAAAAATTAATTTGTAGGACCCTATGAAATTCACATAATTTTTCCCAAACGTATATATTTATGAATTTATTCTGTGCTGTCTAGGGCTGATAGCGATACAGCAAAAAAAAAAATCTCGCATTTTTTTTTAAGGATTTTTAGCTCGTTAACTTGTAAATATAACTACAACGTGATTCAAGTAGCATGTTCTTTATTAACCCTCGAGTTAAAGATTAATTCTGATGTAAATATTGATACATCTTGTACAAACGTGTCTTATACATGTGTTCAGAAATAATACGAGGGAAATGCATTAACAAATCTCAAAATCAAGGTAATTAAAATAAAAAATGACTGAAGTAGACTATTATTAAGTATAATTGTTCTGTAAAACATTGATCAGCAGCTTTCAGCAGGTCACCGTGATGCAAACATGAAATATCAGACATTACATATGTCCGTGACGTCCCCGTCGGTTTCTGACGAGCGTTTATATGAAGCTCAAAGTGGGCGGAGCCGGCCGTCTCCATCTTGGCTGCGTGTCACTCCTAGATAATCGAAAATGGGCAAAAAGGCGGGATGTGGGTGGAGCTAATTGCTGAAACCACGCCCACCAAGTGCGATGCAGCTGCATCACTCAACTGGCCACGCCCTTAATTATGCAGAACTTTAAGATTTAATATTATTTAAACGAATGAGTTATAAAACAATTAACCCCCCACCCACACACACAGTAGTCACGAAGGGCAAAATTAACGATATATAGACCAAAACCACTTTTTGTACCAGGCTGTAAACATGTTTTTCTGCTGTAAAGTTTTAACATGGGGGGGGGGGGGGGGTCTATGGGGTTGACTCCCTTTTGTAGTCAGTCGATGAATTACAGTTTTAGTCACGTCCGTGTTGGCTTCATGAGAGAGAGAGCCGGAGGTTGCTGCTTGGTTTTTCCACATACCCTTGAACCGGAGTTCACACAGAGCTAGACACACATGCGTTTGAGGTTATAAAGTATATTAATTGTAATAATTTTTGATCGTTTAGCTAGTAGACGTGTATTCAGAGAGGCTCAGAGCGATGTGATGGACGAACACTGACTTGCATTGCCACACGCATCTCCAGGAGCGCTGAGGAGCGGCGGGTTCGGTCTCTGTGCTGGACGGAGCGTCACACCATAGCTGCAGACACGCCGAGCCCGTCAGCAGACAGAACCTACGGTCAGAGAGAGAGAGAGAGAGGTCAGCGGACAGGAACCTGCGGTCAGAGAGAGAGAGAGAGAGAGAGAGAGGTCAGCGGACAGGAGCCTGCGGTCAGAGAGAGAGAGAGAGGTCAGCGGACAGGAACCTGCGGTCAGAGAGAGAGGTCAGCGGACAGGAGCCTGCGGTCAGAGAGAGAGAGAGAGAGAGAGGGGTCAGCGGACAGGAACCTGCGGTCAGAGAGAGAGAGAGGGGTCAGCAGACAAGAACCTGCGGTCAGAGAGAGAGAGAGAGGTCAGCGGACAGGAACCTGCGGTCAGAGAGAGAGGTCAGCGGACAGGAGCCTGCGGTCAGAGAGAGAGAGAGAGAGAGAGAGAGGGGTCAGCGGACAGGAACCTGCGGTCAGAGAGTCAGAGAGAGAGAGGGTCAGCAGACAGGAACCTGCGGTCAGAGAGAGAGGTCAGCAGACAGGAACCTGCGGTCAGAGAGAGAGGTCAGCAGACAGGAACCTGCGGTCAGAGAGGTCAGCGGACAGGAGCCTGCGGTCAGAAAGAGAGAGAGGTCAGCGGACAGGAGCCTGCGGTCAGAGAGAGAGAGAGAGAGAGAGGTCAGCGGACAGGAACCTGCGGTCAGAGAGAGAGAGAGAGAGAGGTCAGCGGACAGGAACCTGCGGTCAGAGAGAGAGGTCAGCGGACAGGAACCTGCGGTCAGAGAGAGAGAGAGAAAGGTCAGCGGACAGGAACCTGCGGTCAAGAGAGAGAGAGAAAGAGGTCAGCGGACAGGAACCTGCGGTCAGAGAGAGAGAGAGTCAGGACAGGAACCTGCGGTCAAAGAGAGAGAGAGGTCAGCGGACAGGAACCTGCGGTCAGAGAGAGAGAGGTCAGCGGACAGGAACCTGCGGTCAGAGAGAGAAGAAGGTCAGCGGACAGGAACCTGCGGTCAGAGAGAGAGAGAGGTCAGCGGACAGGAACCTGGTCAAAGAGAGAGAGAGGTCAGCGGACAGGAACCTGCGGTCAGAGAGAGAGAGAGGTCAGCGGACAGGAACCTGCGGTCAGAGAGAGAGAGAGAGCAGCGGACAGGAACCCGCGGTCAGAGAGAGAGAGGTCAGCGGACAGGAACCTGCGGTCAAAGAGAGAGAGAGAAAGGGTCAGCGGACAGGAACCTGCGGTCAGAGAGAGAGAGAGGTCAGCGGACAGGAACCTGCGGTCAGAGAGGAGAGAGAGGTCAGCGGACAGGAACCTGCGGTCAGAGAGAGAGAGAAAGGTCAGCGGACAGGAACCTGCGGTCAGAGAGAGAGAGAGAGGTCAGCGGACAGGAACCTGCGGTCAGAGAGAGAGAGAGAGGTCAGCGGACAGGAACCTGCGGTCAGAGAGAGAGAGAAAGGTCAGCGGACAGGAACCTGCGGTCAGAGAGAGAGAGAGAGAGAGAGAAAGAGGTCAGCGGACAGGAACCTGCGGTCAGAGAGAGAGAGAGGTCAGCGGACAGGAACCTGTGGTCAAAGAGAGAGAGAGGTCAGCAGACAGGAACCTGCGGTCAGAGAGAGAGAGGTCAGCGGACAGGAACCTGCGGTCAGAGAGAGAGAAAGAGGTCAGCGGACAGGAACCTGCGGTCAGAGAGAGAAGAGGTCAGCGGACAGGAACCTGCGGTCAGAGAGAGAAAGAGGTCAGCGGACAGGAACCTGCGGTCAGAGAGAGAGAGAGAAAGAGGTCAGCGGACAGGAACCTGCGGTCAGAGAGAGAAAGAGGTCAGCGGACAGGAACCTGCGGTCAGAGAGAGAGAGAGAAAGAGGTCAGCGGACAGGAACTTGCGGTCAAAGAGAGAGAGAGAGAAAGAGGTCAGCGGACAGGAACCTGCGGTCAGAGAGAGAGAGAGGTCAGCGGACAGGAACTTGCGGTCAAAGAGAGAGAGAGAGAAAGAGGTCAGCGGACAGGAACCTGCGGTCAAAGAGAGAGAGAGAGAGAGAGCTCAGCGAACAGCCTCTAGACTTCATCACGTAATTATGCATGCGCTCTGTAGGGGTGTTTTGCATGGTTCTCGCCAAAATACTGGATAATGTCAAATCGCACATCGTTTAGACAATTACGATATATATCGCACCACCCTTAATTGCTGACCACACGTACCTGTGGGGGTGCCACGTCAAGATGTGTGACACCGACCTGCAGGACGAACTGCCCGCTCTTCTGCCAATGATAACTCCGCGTCTGCGGAGCACAAAACACACACAGCACATCATTCACAAGCATGCATTTGGCAGACGCTTCTATGCATCGTTATCATCAACTCATGCACTCGCTGGAATCGAACCCATGACTTTGCATTTCATGACTAGGGCTGGGAACGTTTGCATTTTATCGATTCCGTTCTATCAGAGGATTACAATGTGGTTAATAAAAGTATATATCAAACATATATTTATTCTGTGTCTCTTTTTGCTAAACATTTAGTTGCTGTGGAGTAACACTAACTGTGTGTTAGAGTAAGAACAAAAATCAGCCGGCTACATAAAAAATTTGATTAAGAGCTGATGTAATACAGCGGCGTGATTCTGGATAAAAGTATTAATGTAGATCTTTCTCGGTTTGCATTGGAGATTTGTGTTGATATCAGATAGATTATGTGGTGGTGTACCACAGGGCTCTATTCTTGGGCCGATTTTATTTTCCTTATATATGGGGCCCTTGGGCTCAATCTTTTCATAAATATAATCTCATCTGAAAGACGGTGATTGTTCGAAAGTATAGTGTCCCCGTCACTACACTGTGGTGTTAGGACCCACACAGAGCACAGGGTGAGCCCCCCCCCCGCTGGCATCACTAACACCTCTTCCAGCAGCAACCTAGTTTTCACCGGAGTCTCCCATTCCAGGTCCTGACCAGCTTCAACCCTGCTCTAGCTTCAGTGGGAACCGGCTGCTGATATTTCATTAATTCATCTATTAATCATGACGGCTTTAAAAGAGTGCATTTATTCCAGAAGATACTCACTTTTTGTGCTTTTCCTTGTGGACTGACCTCCACTGGCTCAAACACGCACACAATGTTCCCGTACGACGCCGCGATCTGAAAAACAGAGCAGATTTAGAAAGGTTAGCCACCAGTAACAATCCTGTTTCGGATCACTTCAAATGCTCTCCCGTCGTTTGTCTGGTGTGTGTCTCCACTTCAGAAAGGTTCCCGTGCTCGTGTGTTTTCCCGCATAATGAGCTGGTGACGTGAGCACACTACGGGTGGATGGGTTAATTAAGGGAACGCGAGAGAGAGCATTGCTGACGAGGAGGATGAGTCGATGTCTGGCATGTCAATGACGTCCAGTTTACAGCTTGTGGATGATGCAGGGCTTCAGTTCAATTCATAAAATGCATATTGGTTCAAGATAAAACAGCATGTAGTTTTGTGTGTGTGTTGTGTGTGTGAGTGCGAGAGTGCGTGTGTGTGTGTGTGCGTGTGTGTGTGTGTGTGTGTGTGTCTCACCTGTCCGCCCCTGCAGTGAAACAGTCCACGCAGCCCACCTGGATGTTCCCGTGTTTGGCTCCTGGGATGATCTGGATCCTTTCAAAGTCACTCCCCAGAATGACGATGTCACAGCCAGAGGCATACGCCTGTCCCACGAGCATCAGACACACAGACAAGACAAGATCAGCAGCCACGCACATGCACACGCACCACTGACTCTCACAATCTCACACTCACACACACACACACTGACACTCTCTCACTCTCACACACACTCCTCTCTCTCTCTCTCTCCTCACAATCTCACTCATACACTCTCACAACACACACACCACACACTGACACTCTCTCACTCTCACACACACTCTCTCTCTCTCTCTCTCACACAATCTCACTCATACACTCTCTCTCACACTCTCGCTCGCGCACACACAGTCTAATACGGAGGACCACAGTGAGTTCTAGATATCAAAACTATATTTTCCTTTACGTTTCAGAAAACATGCAAAAAACAATTAAGTTTTTATTATCTATTTGGGTCTAAAGATATAATTTTTCAAATTTCTATTTATAATTGTATTCCTCTATATTTCATCCACACTGATTTCTACAACATTTCACTCCTAAAACATGGTAAAGTGTGTTTCTGTCTGTTGACAGTATTTTATGATAATAAAAGATATCCAAAATCTCTAGAAAAAAAACTCTAATATGACGAAATAGAATTATAAACCTGGATTCATCCAATGTTTGGATTTGATCTGCAAATGTATGCAAATGATTGCACAGTTAGTCTGATACTGATGACCACGGTGAGCACCTGGCCAATTTGTCTGATTTGATCAATTGTTCAGGAGTGGTAGAGCATTGCGTTAACAGCGCAAAAGGTTGTGGGTTCGATTCCCAGGGAACACATATACTGATTAAAAATGTATAGCCTAAATGCACTAAGTCGCTTTGGATAAAAGCATCTGCTAATACATAAATGTAAATGTAATTTAATCCGACTGTAATGTTTTGCTACATTTTAATGTAATAATAATGTTAATAATCGCTGCTGCTGCTGTTACAATCTTTTGAGTCGATCCTCTAACACTGAATGCTTTGGCTGAGAAATATTTCACATTTGTATTTTACATTATTTCTGAAACATATCGGACATGATTAAGACAATATGTGCATTCATATTTCATGGCATCTTTTCTGCAAAGATATTTAACAAGTGAATTTGCTTTGCATTTACAGCATGGCGAACTGAAGATGGTTCATAAAGAGAACGTTACTTCAATCAGCCAGTTTAAAACAGACTAGATCAACATTAGAAATGGAGATGTTGTGTTTGTGCCGGTTTACCGTGAAGGGCTGGTCGTCGACGCGGCCCACAGAGAAGCAGTTGTCTCCGGGGTTGACGGCTCCTGTGAGCACCTGGTGCAGGTTCATGCTTCTTGGCACACTTGAGTTTCAGTACAAACCCCTGCAAAGCGACGGAGAATCAGCGGCTGCTGGTCAGCAGAAGAAACACACCACACCACCACACATCGCATCCTCACACACACACACACACACACGCACACACACCGCATCCTCACACACACACACACACACACACACACACACACACACACACACACACACTCACTCCCTCAGACGCACACTCCCTCACACGCGCACACATGCCCCACACACACACACTCGCCCCACACACACCACACTCACACATGCGCACTCACGCACGTGCACACACACTCCCTCTCGCGCACACACACTCCCTCTCGTGCACACACACAACTCTCTCACACACACTCCCTCACACACACTCCCTCACACACACAACGCCAAACTCCCTCACATGCACACGCACACACCCTCACACGCGCACACACCCTCACACGCGCACACACACACACACACTTCATTACACCTGCTCTGCTGACGCTTCATGTGGAAGTTACTAGAATGTAATAGTAGTGATATATTTTTATGTAATGCCATGTCAGACAAACAATTGTAAAAATACAAGTATAACAATACAATAAAAACCAGCAAACAAACAAGAATTATAACATTAACATCAAAGTTCTTTAAAAATGTCCTGCCAAAATTATACTAAATAACTCTTTAAGTGAGTTCATAAATAATTTTCCGCAAACATTAAAAGCAGAACGGTCCAATAAAATATGAGTTATTCCCAAACCACAGCCGTTTATGATCACGAGGTCTGGCTATAATTCTAGATATCATCTTTAATGTGGAGCAGAGACTGCAGGACAACATATAGTTTCACGTTTCACAAGAGAAAACGGTTTTTAATTTATTGCTCTTTATCTATTTGTGTCAGAAGTTTTTTTTTCTTCCAACAGCAAACGGTACAGATTTATTCCTCTCTATATTCTGAAAGTTTGTTCATATTTCATCCTCGCCGAATTATACGACATTTCACTCCTAAAAACATGGTGAAGATGTGCTCGTTTTCTGTCTGTGGACAGTATTTTCTGATTTATGGAGTTAAATAAAAAGAGAAAAACTCTAATATGACAACACCATCTAACTAGAATGTTATGCCAAAAATCATTAGATATTAAGATCATGTTCCATGAAGATATTCCTACCATAAATATATCAAAACTTAATTATTGATTAGTAATATGCATTGCTAAGAACTTCATTTAAAGACGATTTTCTCAATATTTAGATTTTTTTGCACCAGATTTCAAATATTGTCCGATAATAACAAACATACATCAATGAAGATATCATTTATTCAGCTTTCAGATTATGCATAAATCTCAATTTCACAAAATTGACCCGTATGACTGGTTTTGTGATGCATGTTCAGATATATGTGACCCTGGAGCACATGTTTTATCTATTAATAATCTGATATAAGTCACATTTACTAGCTGATGTGGTTCATTTCCTATAACTTGTATGAAGCCATATGCAAAATGCATACAACTCTATACATCTCCAAACAGATGTCAACAGCAAAAAATTTAAATTGTGGCAGGGTGCAAATATAAATAACAAGAAATAAAATCAAATAAGCGTCTAATTTTTTTTTGCTTTAACGCCATTCAAACACATGCATGTTGTGTTTATTCTCGCTTATAAACTGATCAAATGATGGCTAATCTTAAATGCACTTCCTTACATGATTATGTCAAATAAACACATGTTCTCGTGTAAAACCGATCCAGTTTGTCTGGTCATACTGTGACGTGTCAGTCAGTCAGGTGACACGTGGTCAGTCATGAGTTTTAACCTCTTATAAATGTCTAAACTGTCTGATAATTAACTTCTGACCTGACAGCAAACATATCTTGAACATTTACGTTACTCATCTGTGAGTTTAACAAATCACTGATTTTTCTCTCAGATGATCCAGTCAGAGCTCCTCGGCTAGCCATGCTAACATCACACTGACAGCTTTAACCAGAACATTTCGTGAGAATCCATCACAGACATCTAAAAGCCACGGCTCTGGGCCCTTTTGGTGATCCATGTCCTCCGCATCATGATTAATACACATCTGATAAATTGTCATTTGAAACTGCCGATGTTGTTAGCCGCGTAGCATTATTAGCATGACAGCTGGCGAACATCAGCAATGAGAAAGATTGATAAAGTCGCGCGCGTCTTACCTCAGAAACGGGTTTCATTGATGCTCAAGCTCAAATATAACGTATGTTCCTCTCATTATGAGAGATAATTAAGACACAGAGAGATTTGGTGGTGTTTGTGTGCGGAGACTCTGCGGTGCGGAGCAGGAAGTGGAGCGCGCAAGGCATTATGGGAGTTGTAGTCGCTGAATGACCGTTATACTGCACGTTAGTCACATGTCTTATTGGCGTACTTTCCACCAGTACACATCTGAATAATATTTAAATATAATAGTATTCATAATATAAGATATGTCAGGTTAGTGTTAGTAAATGCGACCAACTCTATCGCCATTCAGCCATGTCTTGGGAAGTATAACTTGTAACTTGTAAATGTATAACTATATTGTTATATTATATTAATTTGTTTTAATTGAACTGTTAATCTATAGCACACAAGTGAGAGTACTGCGACCAGTTCTGAGACAAAAAAACTTAGCTATATGGCAACGATATGTGTGTGGTGTGCGTGCGTGCGTGCGTGTGTGTGTGTGTGTGTGTGTGTGTGTGTGCGCGCGCGCGAGTGCGTGTGGGTGGGTGGGTGTGAGTGTATATTCTGCCAATATATTCTGCCAATATTGTTTTTATATATTTTTTTTGCTATTTCTCTGTATGTAAGCATTTAAAAATATATTTAGCCCTCTACATATTTCAATCCAAGAAAATACATTGTCACATACATAACTTTATTTGTCTTCTATGTGAACGTACTGTAACCGATCTGAATCAAATGATTCGCGATCCGCGCTCCGAGTCCCGATCAAATGATTCGCGATCCGCGCTCCGAGTCCGATCAAATGATTCGCGATCCGCGCTCCGAGTCCCGATCAAATGATTCGCGATCCGCGCTCCGAGTCCCGATCAAATTATTCACGATCCGAGTCCCGATCAACTGATTCACGCTCTGTGCTCCGAGTCCCGATCAAATGATTCGCGCTCCGCGCTCCGAGTCCCGATCAAATGATTCACGCTCTGTGCTCCGAGTCCCGATCAAATGATTCGCGCTCCGCGCTCCGAGTCCCGATCAAATGATTCACGCTCTGCGCTCCGAGTCCCGATCAAATGATTCACGCTCTGTGCTCCGAGTCCCGATCAAATGATTCACGCTCTGCGCTCCGAGTCCCGATCAAATGATTCACGATCCGAGTCCCAATCAAATGATTCACGCTCTGTGCTCCGAGTCCCGATCAAATGATTCGCGCTCCGCGCTCCGAGTCCCGATCAAATGATTCACGCTCTGCGCTCCGAGTCCCGATCAAATGATTCGCGCTCCGCGCTCCGAGTCCCGATCAAATGATTCACGCTCTGCGCTCCGAGTCCCGATCAAATGATTCACGCTCTGTGCTCCGAGTCCCGATCAAATGATTCGCGCTCCGCGCTCCGAGTCCCGATCAAATGATTCACGCTCTGTGCTCCGAGTCCCGATCAAATGATTCGCGCTCCGCGCTCCGAGTCCCGATCAAATGATTCACGCTCTGCGCTCCGAGTCCCGATCAAATGATTCACGCTCTGCGCTCCGAGTCCCGATCAAATGATTCACGATCCGAGTCCCGATCAAATGATTCACGCTCTGTGCTCCGAGTCCCGATCAAATGATTCGCGCTCCGCGCTCCGAGTCCCGATCAAATGATTCACGCTCTGCGCTCCGAGTCCCGATCAAATGATTCACGCTCTGCGCTCCGAGTCCCGATCAAATGATTCACGCTCTGTGCTCCGAGTCCCGATCAAATGATTCACGCTCGGCGCTCCGAGTCCCGATCAAATGATTCACGCTCTGTGCTCCGAGTCCCGATCAAATGATTCACGCTCTGTGCTCCGAGTCCCGATCAAACGATTCACGCTCTGTGCTCCGAGTCCCGATCAAATGATTCGCGATCCGCGCTCCGAGTCCCGATCAAATTATTCACGATCCGAGTCCCGATCAACTGATTCACGCTCTGTGCTCCGAGTCCCGATCAAATGATTCGCGCTCCGCGCTCCGAGTCCCGATCAAATGATTCACGCTCTGTGCTCCGAGTCCCGATCAAATGATTCACGCTCCGCGCTCCGAGTCCCGATCAAATGATTCGCGCTCCGCGCTCCGAGTCCCGATCAAATGATTCACGCTCCGCGCTCCGAGTCCCGATCAAATGATTCGCGCTCCGAGTCCCGATCAAATGATTCACGCTCCGCGCTCCGAGTCCCGATCAAATGATTCGCGCTCCGAGTCCCGATCAAATGATTCGCGCTCCGCGCTCCGAGTCCCGATCAACTGATTCACGCTCTGTGCTCCGAGTCCCGATCAAATGATTCACGATCCGAGTCCCAATCAAATGATTCGCGATCCGCGCTCCGAGTCCCGATCAAATGATTTGCGATCCGCGCTCCGAGTCCCGATCAAATGATTCACGCTCCGCGCTCCGAGTCCCCGATCAAATGATTCACGATCCGAGTCCCAATCAAATGATTCGCGATCCGCGCTCCGAGTCCCGATCAAATGATTCGCGATCCGTGCTCCGAGTCCCGATCAAATGATTCGCGCTCCGCGCTCCGAGTCCCGATCAAATGATTCGCGCTCCGCGCTCCGAGTCCCGATCAAATGATTCGCGATCCTCGCTCCGAGTCCCGATCAAATGATTCGCGCTCCGCGCTCCGAGTCCCGATCAAATGATTCGCGCTCCGCGCTCCGAGTCCCGATCAAATGATTCGCGCTCCGCGCTCCGAGTCCCGATCAAATGATTCGCGATCCTCGCTCCGAGTCCCGATCAAATGATTCACGATCCGAGTCCCAATCAAATGATTCGCGATCCGCGCTCCGAGTCCCAATCAAATGATTCGCGATCCGCGCTCCGAGTCCCGATCAAATGATTCACGATCCGAGTCCCAATCAAATGATTCGCGATCCGCGCTCCGAGTCCCGATCAAATGATTCGCGATCCGCGCTCCGAGTCCCAATCAAATGATTCGCGATCCGCGCATCGAGTCCCGATCAAATGATTCGCGATCCGTGCTCCGAGTCCCGATCAAATGATTCGCAATCCGAGTCCCAATCAAATGATTCGCGATCCGCGCTCCGAAGTCCCAATCAAATGATTCACGATCCGTGCTCCGAGTCCCGATCAAATGATTCACGATCCGAGTCCGATCAAATGATTCACGATCCGAGTCCCGATCAAATGATTCACGATCCGAGTCCCAATCAAATGATTCACGCTCTGTGCTCCGAGTCCCAATCAAATGATTCGCGATCCGAGTCCCGATCAAATGATTCGCGCTCCGCGCTCCGAGTCCCGATCAAATGATTCGCGTCCCGATCAAATGATTCGCGCTCCGAGTCCCGATCAAATGATTCGCGATCCGCGTCCCGATCAAATGATTCGCGCTCCGAGTCCCGATCAAATGATTCGCGCTCCGAGTCCCGATCAAATGATTCGCGATCCGCGCTCCGAGTCCCGATCAAATGATTCACGATCCGAGTCCCGATCAAATGATTCACAATCCGAGTCCCGATCAAATGATTCGCGCTCCGCGTCCCGATCAAATGATTCGCGCTCCGAGTCCCGATCAAATGATTCACGATCCGAGTCCCGATCAAATGATTCGCGCTCCGCGTCCCGATCAAATGATTCGCGCTCCGAGTCCCGATCAAATGATTCACGCTCCGCGCTCCGAGTCCCGATCAAATGATTCGCGCTCCGCGCTCCGAGTCCCGATCAAATGATTCACGCTCCGCGCTCCGAGTCCCGATCAAATGATTCGCGCTCCGAGTCCCGATCAAATGATTCACGCTCCGCGCTCCGAGTCCCGATCAAATGATTCGCGCTCCGAGTCCCGATCAAATGATTCACGCTCCGCGCTCCGAGTCCCGAAATGATTCGCGATCCGCGCTCCGAGTCCCGATCAAATGATTCACGCTCCGCGCTCCGAGTCCCGATCAAATGATTCACGCTCCGAGTCCCGATCAAATGATTCACGCTCCGAGTCCCGATCAAATGATTCACGCTCCGAGTCCCGATCAAATGATTCACGCTCCGAGTCCCGTCAAATGATTCACGCTCCGAGTCCCGATCAAATGATTCACGCTCCGAGTCCCGATCAAATGATTCACGCTCCGCGCTCCGAGTCCCGATCAAATGATCCGCGCTCCGAGTCCCGATCAAATGATTCACCGCTCCGCGCTCCGAGTCCCGATCAAATGATTCGCGATTCCGCGCTCCGAGTCCCGATCAAATGATTCGCGATCCTTTTTATCTCAGCATATTCATAAGTGTACAAACTTCATCATTCAACAGAACTGTGCTCGTGTGTTTTAACCACTTCGGCTCCTTTCTTCTGACTCCACACATCTATTAAATAT
This sequence comes from Oxygymnocypris stewartii, assembly GCA_003573665.1. NCBI lineage: Eukaryota > Metazoa > Chordata > Actinopteri > Cypriniformes > Cyprinidae > Oxygymnocypris > Oxygymnocypris stewartii. Next base: position 43,867 of record QVTF01022404.1, on the reverse strand, counting down.
TGTATTCATTTAGCTTCTCAGATCATCATGGTATTAATACAGAAGTTATGTATTCAATTCAATAGCGTTATTGTCTATCCCTAGTCTTTAAAGGCTCAAACAATACAAATAATCATCACAGCAACACTTTTTTTAATTGACTTTCTCTGTCCTGAACGAACCTCTGGTCAGCTTCTGTCTCTCTTCATAATTCATATGGCCTGATATTGTGCGTGTCTGATGATATTCAATATTTAGTGAGCTGAATCTCAGTGAAGAAGTGAATGAGACAGACACACTTCACATCAATAAAACACCATGATAAGATGACAGATACTGTAAATGTTCAGCTCAAGTAGGTCAGAGACTCATTAAAGATGTACTTTTGCTCCTGGGTGAATATTATATCGCGTTCATGTATATATAATGGCATGTAAGCAAATCAAGGTCACAGATTTATCATGTGATTCTCTTATGAAACATAAGGATTTGAACAATATTGGAAATATATTAAATACTATGTGAGGCCAGTGCTTGCATTTTTCAGTACAGTGCAATGGCTATATATACAAATATTCAGGAATTAATAAATCAACCGCGCTTTTGAAATACAACAAGGGATTTAATTTCTCCTTCACGAGTTAATGAATCAGTTTACATAAAGCTGAACACATATTCATAAACATATGTAAATATGTGTGATGGAAATTGGTCATGCAACATGGATAAAATGTGAAAAAATCATATCAAATTACATACATTACATAAGTATGTTATCGCATATTTACCAATATATGAAAAGCGTATTGTGTATTATTCAACACAATGCAATATATTATGTATATTTTCAAAATGCATTAAATCATGTAATATTTTGATCTTTTATATATTGAAATTAAGTAATTTTTTCAGATGCTTATTTTTTTAATATAAATACATCTTGTTTTTATGTTAATGATGATGTGCAGAAGCTAAAAGTGCACAAAATATATTTAAAAAAATAACGTCTGATATGACTGTAATTCACCCTCTCAGCATCAGAAATCATAATGATGAAAAACAGATGATCATATGTGAATCATATTCAAATCCTACAGACGTCCGCTGATTGTTTATGAAATAAAGAGGTTTTAGAAGAAGCTTCAGTGATCAGAAGCAGGTTTTCTTAGTCTGGAGAACATCTGAATCATCTAATCAGCGTTATTATGGAAAAATAATCAGTTATAGAGTACAAGTTACCCAATAATTAGAGTAACTGTGGCTATGGATGTCAGAGTGTGTCATAGGACTGAGAAAAACAGTTTGAGGAGTGTGTTGTGCTGCTGGAGGACAGCAGGGGGCAGCAGTGAAGCATCTCCTCTGATAGATGTCACTGACTTCACTAACATACATGAGGAAAAACCATTCCAGGCTCCTGGTGTATAAGTGCTGTGTGTGTGTGTGTGTGTGTGTGTGTGTGTGTGTGTGTGTGTGTGTGTGTGTGTGTGTGTTGTGCTGCTGGAGGACAGCAGGGGGCAGCAGTGAAGCATCGCCTCTGATGATGTCACTGACTTCACTAACATGCATGATGGAAAACCGCTCCTGGTGTATAAGTGCTGTGTGTGTGTGTGTGTGTGTGTGTGTGTGTGTGTGTGTGTGTGTGTGTGTGTGAACGTGTGTGTGTGGTGTGTGTGTGTGTGTGTGTGAGTGTGTGTCTCTCTGTGTGTGTGTGTGTGTGTGTGTGTGTGTGTGTGTGTGTGAGTGTGTGTGTCTGTGTCTGTCTGTGTGTGTGTGTGTGTGTGCGTGTGTGTGTGTGTGTGTGTGTGTGTGTGTGTGTGTGTGTGTGTGTGTGTGTGTGTGTGTGTGTGTGTGTCTCTCTGTGTGTGTGTGTGTGTGTGTGTGTGTGTGTGTGTGTGTGTGTGTGTGTGTGTGTGTGTCTCTCTGTGTGTGTGTCTCTCTCTGTGTGTGTGTATCTCTTCAGATCATGCAGGGGTTTCTGTCTCCTCATATCTCCTGCGTCTCCAGCAGAAGAACAGCGCGTCCTCCGAAGGTGAGCGAGGCTGTGGGAACAATGGCTCTGGAAGGACAAACAGGGAGGATCCGGATTTCCCATCCATGAGCTACACCCTGTTCCTGAAGGGCTTTCCAGCAGCGTCCAGGAAGAGGAAGAGGAGGTCAGAGCGCCCTTCCTCCTCCATGATCTGTCCATCACCTGCTCTTCTGCAGCACAACATCAGCCATGCTCTCGTTACGTTATGAAAACCTTATTCTGAAGCAGGACTCTTATAGTTCACTAAAAAAAGTGTTTCTTTAAATATAATATAATATCTAGTTTATTTCAGCAAGGCAACATTTCCCATTTTAATTTAAATTGTTAAGTTATAGTAATTGTGTTTTTGTCATTTTTAGTAGTAATTGTTTTAAATGTTTCTATAATTGTAGTTTTTGTAATATTATTTTATTTATTGCATTATATTTAAGTAAAAAATAAAATTTTACTCGGTTTTAACATTTTACATAAAAAATATATTTTTATTTAAATTTTTTATATTTTTAAATTTAAAAAAATAATATTTTATGAAGTAATTAAAAAATATATTTGTTATGGTTTTATAATTATTTCAGTTTTGGTTTTAGATATTTTAGTACATGTTTGACTAAATTAAAATCGGAAATGTTGGAAAATAAACTAGTTTTGATATTCTATTATATTTAAAGAAACAATTTCTTTTAAACCTGTACTAAAATATATAAAACTAAAATAATTATAAAACCATAAAAACATTTTTTTAATGTAAAATAATAAAATCGATTAAAATGTTGTTCTTTTTACTTGAAAATAATGCAATAAATAAAATAATATTACAAAAACTACAAGTATAGAAACATTTAAAACAATTACTACTAAAAAAATGTTTTTAACTTTAAAATTGTAATTAAAATGGAAAATGCTCAAATTAAAAGCTTATTCAAAATGTTGTATAAAAAACTTATTACTTGAAATAAAATAAACGTTAAGTAAAATATAAAATTAAATAATAAACTAGATTAACTTGAACTAAACTAACTATAACTGAAATAAAAATGAATAAAAACTATATCGACTTGAATAAAAAACAAAAACTACTAAATATTCTATAATTATAATTTTATATAATTAAAATTCTAGATATAGTTTTTGTCTATACAAAATTATTAAACAATAACTACTAATGAAATTACAAAAACGAAATTACTGTAACGTTAAAATTAAAATGGAAAATTTTAAAACTAAAAGCTTTTTCATAATGTTGTATAAAAATCATAACTTGAAATAAACCTTAAGTAAAATATAAAATATAAAAAACTATTTTAACTTAGTTTAACTTGAACTCTTCGATCTAAAACTGAATAAAAACTAGATCGACATGAATAAAAAAACTATAACTAGCTACAACATTTTTTTAAACTTTTTCTAAAATTAAAACTGATTCAAAATATCAATAAAACTATAATCTCAATGATACATCCATTTTTCCAGATGCTTAATAAACGGGTTTTCTTGGTTATATGAACATCAAAGGAAAGTTCTATTGTATCATTCAAACATTATGGAACGTATACGTTTGAATGTTCTCTGAACGTTTCGAAACATGCAACATTTAAACAACTTTAGACAAACATCCAAATAAATGTTTCATGTAATGTATAATTACCATTCTGAGAACATTATTAAAGACCAGATAACATTAAAGAAGCATTCTCTGAACACTGAGAGAATCTGGGTTCTGATTACGCTGCTTTTATGTATCTAGGTCCCTTATTTATGAGCTATATTCATCCTTGAACGAGTTCAATCTCTTCACACGTTCCATCTGCGTGCATCAGTTCTCCAGACGCTGAAACAAAGCTCGTTTATTTAACGAGGAGAGCTGAATATATTTACACACTTAAAGACTTGATGAAGAACACTGGACTGGACTCAGTGGAGTGCGTTTACTAGTATGCATGGGAAAAATATTCGCTTGGACTATAATTCCACGAGCTGTGTTCCTGTGGCTCAGTGGTAGAGCATTGCGTTAGCAGCGCAAAGGTTGTGGGTTCGATTCTCAGGGAACACATGTACTGACAAAAATATGTATAGCCTGAATGCACTGCACTGTAAGTCGCTTTGGATAAAAGCGTCTGGTAATTCAATGATAATTGCTATTATTATTAATTTGATCTAATAGTATGTCATTTCTGTGCCATTAAGAGTCATTCGAGTCTTTTTGATAGATTGATTCGAAGAAATCGGTTCAAGAGTCGTTTGTTGATTATTCAGAGATTGATTCGAAGGAATCAGTTCAAGAGTCGTTTGTTAATGATTCAGAGATTGATTCTAATGAATCAGTTCAAGAGTCGTTTGTTAATAATTCAGAGATTGATTGGAAGGAATCGGTTCAAGAGTCGTTTGTTAATTATTCAGAGATTGATTCGAAGAAATCAGTTCAAGAGTCGTTTGTTAATTATTCAGAGATTTATTCGAATTAATCGGTTCAAGAGTCGTTTGTTAATGATTCAGAAATTATTTCGAAGTAATGAGTTCAAGAGTCGTTTGTTAATGATTCAGAGATTGATTCGAAGGAATCATTTCAAGAGTCATTTGTTAATGATTCAGAGATTGAATCGACAAGATTGAGCCCACAGAGCCCGCTCCAGTCCGGGTGCCCAAGAGCCCGCTCCAGTCCGGGTGCCCACAGAGCCCGCTCCAGTCCAGGTGCCCACAGAGCCCGCTCCAGTCCGGGTGCCCACAGAGCCCGCTCCAGTCCGGGTGCCCAAGAGCCCGCTCCAGTCCGGGTGCCCAAGAGCCCGCTCCAGTCCGGGTGCCTACAGAGCCCGCTCCAGTCCGGGTGCCCACAGAGCCCGCTCCAGTCCGGGTGCCCAAGAGCCCGCTCCAGTCCGGGTGCCCAAGAGCCCGCTCCAGTCCGGGTGCCTACAGAGCCCGCTCCAGTCTGGGAGCCCACAGAGCCCGCTCCAGTCCGGGTGCCCAAGAGCCCGCTCCAGTCCGGGTGCCCACAGAGCCCGCTCCAGTCCGGGTGCCCACAGAGCCCGCTCCAGTCCGGGTGCCCACAGAGCCCGCTCCAGTCCGGGAGCCCACAGAGCCCGCTCCAGTCTGGGAGCCCACAGAGCCCGCTCCAGTCCGGGTGCCCAAGAGCCCGCTCCAGTCCGGGTGCCTACAGAGCCCGCTCCAGTCCAGGTGCCCACAGAGCCCGCTCCAGTCTGGGAGCCCACAGAGCCCGCTCCAGTCCGGGTGCCCAAGAGCCCGCTCCAGTCCGGGTGCCCAAGAGCCCGCTCCAGTCCGGGTGCCTACAGAGCCCGCTCCAGTCCGGGTGCCCAAGAGCCCGCTCCAGTCCGGGTGCCCACAGAGCCCGCTCCAGTCGGGTGCCCAAGAGCCGCTCCAGTCCGAGTGCCCACAGAGCCCACTCCAGTCCGGGTGCCCAAGAGCCCGCTCCAGTCTGGGTGCCCAAGGGCCCGCTCCAGGCCGGGGGCCCAAGAGCCCGCTCCAGTCCGGGTGCCCAAGAGCCCGCTCCAGTCCGAGTGCCCACAGAGCCCGCTCCAGTCCGGGTGCCCAAGAGCCCGCTCCAGTCCGAGTGCCCACAGAGCCCACTCCAGTCCGGGTGCCCACAGAGCTGCTAAATGCATAAATGTAAATGTATATTGCCTCAGTGTCTTTTCTGAGCGTGTCCGAAATGCGACGTGAAACGCTTGTGCACATACAGTCCTCCAGACTCGGTGGAGATGTGTCACGGTGCGTCTGACCTGTTCATAAACATCTCCGAGACACGACCGGACTCGCTCCTGCTGTATCTAGGCATCTGCTGGCTCTAAGCAAGGATGGGTGAATGCGGGATTCTTCAAGTGACCCGACTGAAGGTCAGCGAGCGCAGAACAGAAACTGTCTTTATAGCAGAATATGATGAATAAGAAATGCGAGCTCTGAATAGTCAGATAACGCCAGACTTGTTCATACTCGCATGCATAGCCAGTAAGTAACTGCGAAGCACGGCTGAAAAATTGATGAGCACTCTGGTGTGCCAGCGCTGGCTCGATTACTTATTCAGCAGACGCTGTGAGTGCTTGTCAGTATACCGGCAGGTTTACCTACATCTAACCTTTCAGAGCCGCAGAGCCACCCAAACGTGTATTTAGGGCTCCAGCGCCTCATCAGATGCTCCTCGACGGTTTCTGTCTATGACAGGCCTGGAGTCAGAAGTGTTTGACTTATTCATGGCTTGCTGCCTCTCTTTTATGCCATTTATAGAATACATTTTTAATTGAAATTACTAATAATTATATATATATATATATATATTAGTGCTGTCAAACGATTAATTGCATCCAAAATAAACGTAATATATGTGCGTATATATGGATGTATAAATACAAATACATGCATGCATATGTTTAAGAAAAATATTTTGTGCTTATATATTAAATATATTTATATATAATATACAATATAAGAATATATAAATCTTCAAATATTTTACTATGATATACTGTGTGTTGTATTTATTTATATATGTAATAAATATACATAGTACACATACATATATAAAGTAAACAAACTTTTATTTTGTATGCGATTAATTTAGATAACACTAATGTATATATATATATATACCGTATATGAAGAGTCTATTTGCAAAACTACAGTAAATAACTGTTTTTTTATCCTGTTTTTTATTATGTTATCATGTTTTTAGTGTTTTATTGTTAGTTAGCTATATTTTTTGTTATTGTTTTTCCTAATTAAAATAACCCGACAGCAGTTTGATTGAGATTAATTGGAATGCACGATGAAAAAACATGATTTCTGAAAATTGATAAAATCAGTTATCAGTTTTTGCAAATGATCTATTCATATATATATACTGTATATGTGTGTGTGTGTGTGTGTGTGTGTGTGTGTGTGTGTGTGTGTGTGTGTCTGTGTGACAGAGAGAGAGAGAGAAAGAGAGAGAGAGAGAGGAGAGAGAGAGGAGAGAGAGAGTGTGTGTGTGTGTGTCTGTGTGACAGAGAGAGAGAGAGAGAGAGAGAGAGAGTGTGTGTGTGTGTGTGTGTGTCTGTGTGACAGAGAGAGAGAGAGAGAGAGAGAGAGAGAGAGAGAGTGAGAGAGAGTGTGTGTGTGTGTTTGTGTGAGAGAGAGAGAGAGAGGAGAGAGAGAGATGAGAGAGAGAGAGAGTGTGTGTGTGTGTGTGTGTGTGTGTGTGTGTCTCTGTGTGACAGAGAGAGAGAGAGAGAGAGAGAGAGAGAGAGTGAGAGAGAGTGTGTGTGTGTGTGTGTGTGTGTGTCTGTGTGACAGAGAGAGAGAGAGAGAGAGAGAGAGAGAGAGTGAGAGAGAGTGTGTGTGTGTGTGTTTGTGTGACAGAGAGAGAGAGAGAGAGAGAGAGAGAGGAGAGAGAGAGAGTGTGTGTGTGTGTGTGTGTGTGTGTGTGTCTCTGTGTGACAGAGAGAGAGAGAGAGTGTGTGTGTGTGTGTGTGCGTGTGTGTGTGTGTGTGTGTGTGTGTGTGTGTGTGTGTGTGTGTGTGTGTGTGTGTGTGTGTGTGTGTGTGTGTGTGTGTGTGTGTGTGTGTGTGAGTGTGTGTGTGTGTGTGTCTGTGTGACAGAGAGAGAGAGAGAGAGTGTGTGTGTGTGTGTGTGTGTGTCTGTGTGACAGAGAGAGAGAGAGAGAGTGTGTGTGTGTGTGTGTGTGTGTGTGTGTGTGAGTGTGTGTGTGTGTGTGTGTGTGTGTGTGTGTGTGTGTGTGTGAGAGAGAGAGTGAGAGAGAGAGAGTGTGTGTGTGTGTGTGTGTGTGTGTGAGTGAGAGAGAGAGAGAGTGTGTGTGTGTGTGTGTGAGTGAGAGAGAGAGAGAGTGTGTGTGTGAGAGAGTGAGAGAGAGCGAGAGAGTGTGTGTGTGAGAGAGTGTGTGTCTGTGTGTGTGTGTGTGTGTGTGTGTGTGAGAGAGAGAGAGAGAGAGTGTGTGTGTTCTTATTTATAGTATTTAAAATAAATTGTCTCAAAATTCTTCTATTTGCATAAATTAATATACAATTAGATCAATATATGATGAGTACATTTGCAACAAAAGATAACTCATTTTTCTTTATTTGCATAAATCATTTTTTTATTGCATATTCCAAGTAATATCAATCAAACTGCATTTATTTATTTTTTTATTAAGTAATAATAACCCAAACAAATATAGGTAATGTACAAAATTTAAGTTCATAGAAAGTTTTTTTTTTTAAATATATATTAAAAGTTTGTTTTAAAACAAGAGCAGATAACTCCACATTTCATGTTTCAGAGTGAAAACACTGGTTTATTATCTTTAATAGGTTGGAATATCAACATTATATCAGTTAATGAAATTACGGTATTTAACTGTAAATATGAGATAAAACGGTAAAACCTAAAATGTTGCTACTGTACTTTTAACAGTAAAATTCTGGCAACCACAGCGGCACAACTGGACTAAATGACAGCTAACCAACCTCGACGATTATGTCTATATACCTGCGGCGAATATGAATATGATTCAGTAAAAACCTCAAAGCGCTCCTGGCTTTAGTTTAAACATCTGACGGATCTAATAAAGCTGGATGATTCAGTATCCAGTGGAAAAGATGAAAGAGAATATATGATTATTAATCTATAATGTCTGACTTCTGTTCCATTGAGTCGTGTTTGTTTCACACTGTACTGTTTATCATTAGTGTATAAAGCAAACATAAACACATCTGGGAATATCAAATATCACAGGAAGCTGTTATAGTGCAAATAAAGCACTCATAAGCGTAGCTACATAATTAAACAGCAAACAATGAGACGCTGAGAGACTCCTGTCAGATTCAAGCATAACATCAGCAGTCCATTGTAAAATATCTGTGACTGTAGTTTCTCA
>QVTF01022404.1:0-30000 GCA_003573665.1 Oxygymnocypris stewartii | reverse complement strand
ATGGCGGTGGAAGGTATATGATCTCCGTCATCCAAGCCATGGAGGAGGCCTGTGACCAGATGGAGGTAGCAGCAATGCAAGGATGGATTCGTCATTCAAGACGTTTCTTTCCAAGGTGTCTTGCTAATGACAACATTGCCTGCGATGTTGATGAAATTCTCTGGCCAGATCCAGCTAGGCGAAGAGACAATGTCTAGGTTTTTTTTTTTTTTTACAGTAAACTTACAGTACAATACGTAAAGTGACATTTTGTTACAGTATTATGAATCTCCATGTCAACATTTTGGGCGTGTTGAGAAATAAATGAGTTTCTTCAGTCTGCAACATTGGTCTTGTGTAGTGGTTGGTGGATTTACAATATATTTGTACTTTGTTGATGGTAGCCTACTCTAATCATAGGGAAGTAGAAGTGCTAAAAGTGTTTTAGGTTTATCACAGCAGAGTGTAACTCGTGCAAACAGAGTATAGTAAATGTGAAACGTGTGTTTCATATGGTAACAAAGTGTGGTTTTTAAACAGAAGTGTATAGTTTTTACAAGAGTGTTTAATTATGCAAAGGATCTGTAGTGTTTTGTTAATTGGGTGTGTGGTTGTGCTAATTGTGTGTAGTGTTTTGAAACACGGGCCCTGTTTTGAAAATCGTGCTTAAGCAATCCAAAAAAACTGTAATGCAATATTAGTAAATCATATATCAATATAGCAACAAGATATGGATATTCCATAAATATAGACACATTTATTTGTATAAATTTGTGCAATATTGCTATATATATTACTGTATAGTATATTAGATGTGAATATTCCATTATATACTATTCTAATTATGTATATTGATAAAAATTTTATCATTATATCATTATCATTATATATTATAAGATAGGGTAAATATATGAATATTCCATAGATATAATTTTGGTGCACTGATATTAGGCTATAAAATATGATGGCGTATACTTGTGTATATATATCATATATATAACTAATATATGTTAATGAAGAATAATATATAGAATATGAGATATGTATATTCTATCAATATACACAATTCTAATTATGTATAATGATGCAATATTATGATATATTAATATAGGCTAAAATATAAATATTCCATAAATATACACACACTTAAGTATATTGATTCAATATTAATATAAAGCTTTATTCTGAGTGACTCCACGTGCTAGTGTTTCCTTAATTATGAAGTAAACACACACACACACACATACACATACACATACACACGCAGACGCACACACGCACACACACACACACACACACGCAGACGCACACACGCACACACACACGCAGACGCACACACGCACACACACACAACCACACACGCAGACGCACACACGACACACACACACGCAACACACACACACCACACACACACACACGCAGACGCACACACGCACACACACACACATACACATACAACACGCAGACGCACACACACACACCACACACACACACACACACACACACACACACACGCACACACACACACACACACGCAGACGCACACACGCAACACACACACACACACGCAGACGCACACACGCACACACACACACACACACGCAGACGCACACACGCACACCACACACACACAGACACACACGCGCTGTCTCTCACACACACACATACACATACACACGCAGACGCACACGCACACACACACACACACACACACACACGCAGACGCAGACGCACACACGCACACACACACACACACACACACACGCACACACGCACACGCACACACACTGTGACAGTGCTGGTGAAGATGCGCGTCTGACAGCAGCTCCGAAGAAACAAAAGCTCTGAGGTCTGAGGCTCCTCCCTGCATGTGTGTGTGGTGTGTGTGTGTGTGTGTGTGTGTGTGTGACAGCTGCTGCTGTGTGTGAGCTCAGCTCAGTAAAGCTTCATCTCTAATAGGATGAGCAGCCGCTCGCGCGTGTAGCGCTCATTGTTCGCTTCGCCGTTTCTCCGGGGTTCCCGCGGATCGATCGATCGGTGATCGGGATTTCTCATGGATCTATCGATGTGAAGAAGCGGTCACACGCGGTACGTACACGAGAAGAGCGCTTGGAGTTGAGCGAGAGCCGCTCTTTCACGCGATCGCGCTCCGCTACGCTGATGATGATGATGATGATGATGTTTAGAACGATACATTGTTTCTTTCCGTGCCGCGGTACTTTGATCTCAGCCGCGGAGGGCTGGTGACGTCACTCCGCTAAACTTCTCCAATGCGCGCTTATGAACTCATTCATTAGCTGAGTGCGAGTGTTGAATATGAGGGTGTGACGGAGAACAAACAGCATCTCCGTGCTTTACTGATTTAAATAACTGCACTCATCGAGATGGAAATACATGTCATTGCAAAGGAATAAATGTGTGATTTTCTGCTACGTGTGTATTTTCTGAATATAAACACAGTCTGGTGGAAATGGTGTGCTTCGGTCCTTTGCCGCTGATGCATGAAGTTAGTATTGTTCTCATTCTCGAGTGTCCAGTATCTCGAACAGGTTTAAGCCTCAGTGAATGCAGAACTGTGTTCACTGATACTGAGGTCTGGAGGTTTGTGAAGCCGGTGACCCCGGAGGTCATGTAGGGTGTGTCCGTGTCAGCCGTTCCGACCACTTTATTCCTAAATGAACGGACAGACATCTCGAGTCACAATAAAGCAGCATCTGTTGGGGAAGGACGGCAGTGTTTAGTCCGTCTCAGCGGTGAGAGGCTCAGAATAAAACAGTGTTTGTTAATCTCATTGTCTGCTGTTGCTTGAGTGTTTTTCTCTCTGTGAGATGGCAAGCGGCCACGAGACGATCACGCTCTGAATTCACATGGCTTTGTGTTTCAGGTGTTTTCACCGAGCATCAGTGTCAGTGAATAACCGCGCTTCAGTCCTCTCTTCAGCTGAGGTAGAAACAGTGTCTGAGCATCAGCGGCTTTTGTGTTGAGCTGCATTCAAATCGACCGATACTAATATTTTGATGGCCGATATATTAGAAAGCACAGTGATATATATATATATATATATATATATATATATCATCACACTGTTTTTACTTAAAGATAGTAAAACATGCATAACAAATGCTGAAATTAAATCTAGTGGATATTTAATATACATAATATTTGTGAACCTGGAGCACAAAACCAGTCATAATTGAGATTTATGCATCATCTGAATAAATAAAATTTTCATTGATGTATGTTTTGGACAATATTTGAGAATCTGGAATCTGAGGGTGCCAAAAAAATCTAAATATTGAGAAAATCACCTTTAAAGGTGTTCTTAGCAATGCATATTACTAATAAATAATTACATTTTAATATATTTACACAATATCTTCATGGAACATGATCTTAATATCTAATTATTTTTGTCATCAAATAAAAATGTATAATTTTGACCCATACACTGTATTGTTGACTAAATATACATGTGCTGCTTATGACTGCTTCTGTGCTCCAGGGACACAATTACTAAATTATATAATTTGAAATATAAAAATAATTAAAAGTACAATAATTTGTTTTTAATTAATTTCCTCCTCGTCGTTCACCTTTGCATTTATTCAGATATTTTTCCATTTGTTAAGGTTAGCAATCAAGCTCATTATCAGGAAAATATTAAATAGCAGGAAGCATGTATTCATTATTTTCACAGTGCGTCTAAAAGATTATGTTTGTGAAAATGAGTGAAATGAAATTTGCTAGAATGAAATGCTCTGACTCAACATAAAACTGACTAATTCTCCTCATATTGTGATCAAGATCATGTAATTAGTGCTTTAATGTGCTCATTGTTTCTGCTTAAATGATGTTACATTTATGCAATATAGGCATGACTTGGACTCAGTCACAGAAAGTGGGTGAATGAAGCATGCATGCAGCTCTTTTCTTATGCACTGCTCTTAAATTGTGATGAAGAAACACTGGTTTTGTGTGAAGCTGCTTGGAAATGATACGCGCTGGAATTGAAATGCAGTGAATTATGAGCTGTGTTTGGATGTGATTGTAACGAGGGCATCTGATGCACTCTCCTGCACAAAGCCAATGAGAGCGGCATTGAGCGTGACTGATGGCTGTTTGTCACACCAGCGAGCGTCAATCGCACCGGCGTGTATTTACATTTTCTCCGTGGAGGCCAGGATTCGCTCTGCCTGAATTATTGATGACGGCCAATGAAAAGCACTCAATTATGTTAAAGGAGCGCAGCGTAAATCACGGAGTCAGAAATGCTGTCGATAACTCTCATCTATGATTCACATGATCATGTTTAATGCATGAGCCGGCTCTGCACATTACTGAGCAATTGCAACATTTAAGTGGATTATTGTGCGTTTGAAGAAGGAAAACTCACGTATCTGTCTTATTACATGATGCAAAACAACATCAGGCTTCAGGTTTTGAATGGGTTTGATTCTTGACGCTCTTACTTTAGTAAAAAACTCTTTTAAAATCATTCGTCTTCTGTCATTTTCACGTTTGTAGATGTTTCATTTTGGAGATATTAGTGATTTATGGAGAGACTGTGCACTGTAAAAAAATTACCGTGAATTTAACGGTAAAAATGCGACAGTAAAAACACGTTAAATGGTTAATAGTAAGTTCCCCAACTATCTACGTTGAAGAACGGTATTGGACATTACATGTCATTTTACGGTAGTATACCGTTTTTGGAAGTGAAAAAGAACAGTTTACAGGGAATAACTGTAAAGTGACATTCCCAGGATTCCCGGGATTTGTATGTTACATACTGTGTTGTTAAATGAATGTTTATTGCATATTTCAGTTTCATGTGTGTTGATGGTGTTTAGTGTTTGTGTGAACGTGCATCTTCTATATATGTTATTATTTAAAAGCTGCTTTGGTTCATCATGTGACTTTCTCATCACCTCCTGCTTTTGTTTTGTATTACAAAACATGTTTCAGTACTTCAATAGGATGGTATATTAACATTATATCAGTTAATGAAATTACGGTATTTAACTGTAAATTTAAGATTTAAAACCGTAAAATGTTGTTACTGTATTTTTACAGTAAAATTCTGGCAACCACAGCTGCCGTTTTTTTTTTACCTGTAAATTTTACGGTATTGTTTTTACAGTGTGCCGATCCACATGGAATAGTAAAAAGTAAATGTCTGCATGCTGTTAGTACTGTTTATATTTCAGTAAAGATATTTAAATATCCATTTATAGATATTTCAATGTCCTTACTAGTAAATATCTTTGTTCTATTTTAAGTTATAGTAACATAAGTATGGTTTTCAGCATGAAAATGGTGTTAAACAAACAATACAATACAATGCAACTAGGTTAATAACAGTATGCAAGCATTTCGATGTTCACATTTACAATTAACTGCTGCTAACTATGTAGCTGTTTATTACTATGAGGCTGCATTGACATGATTAGTATCACTATTCAGCATACATTTTTTTTAATAAAATGAAAAAGCTGTAGTTTAAGGTCAAGTTAATGTGCAGAAGTACATAAATCAATCTGATCATGCTGGATGTGTTTTGTGTTTTTGAGAAGTCTGAGCTGTTGTTTGTAAGAAAGTGTTTAGAAAGCAAATCTATAAGTGTTTGTCCTGTAAACACGAGTCTGATGACGACAAACGTCAGCTGGTGTCCGAATGAAACCGCCTGTGATGAGCTGAATAATCACACATTGATGCTGATAGTTTGTGTTTTCTCACAGGTTCTGGGAGTTTGTGTTGTCGTTCTGACGGGTGTGTGTGTGTGTGTGTGTGTGTGTGTGTGTGAGAGAGAGAGAGAGAGAGAGAGAGAGAGGGACAGTGCATGTCTCGTCCCCAGGTCGGCGTTTGGCACTGCCTCTCTCATCTATTAATCATGGCGACTGCTTTCTTATTCCGTTGCCATAGTTTCAGGCTGAAACACTGTTGGTGTGTGTGTGTGTGTGTGTGTGTGTGAAAGGGGCCATGGGACGTTACAGACCAGCAGAGCTGCTTAAAGGGGCCACGCTGGACAATAATGTACAGACACAGACTGATAGTCTGATTATGGCTCGTCACGCTCGCCTTGCATTTTAAGAAAAAAAAGAAGGTGCTGGTATTTTCCTGCCAGAGCATTATCTGTTAAGTTTACAGGCATTTCCTTAACCCTGTGTTAAAATTGAGTTGTAGGAAATACTGGTTAACATAGGATATTTTTCATATTCATAGTTCATATTTGTTGAAAAAGAAAAGTTTAAAAAACAACTTCTACTCTCTGGTGGCTCATGGTTCTCTCTATACTTTTCCGACACCTTAGTTCTGCTTTGGATACTGTTTTTCTTGATTTACTCATTTCCAGCCTCTCTGATGTGGGTATTTCTGGTGCTGTGCTGTCTTGTTTTTCTTCTTATCTCTCTGATAAACAGTTCTACATCTCAGAGCAGGACTTTCAATCCCCTACTGTCTATTTGAAGCAAGGTGTCCCCCAAGGATCTGTTCTTGGCCCACTATTATTCATTATTTACGTACTACCCCTGTGTCTAATCTTGCACCGACATGGCTTTAATTACCACTTATATGCTGATGACATTCAAATTTACTCTATCCACCCAAATTGACTAATTCTCTACTTGTGTACATGAATAAAAGTGGCTAAAAACTAAAAAAGTGTTTTACTAGCTAAAACCGGCCAACCTCAATTTTTCTTCAACTAAACATGGACAATTTTTTTTAATGCATAATTTGAACATAATACAAGAGTTAACCCTAAAACTAACACTATGCATAATTTAAAAATACAGGTAAAATCAGTGCAGAAAATGACTTTATATTAACGGTACACAACACAGAGTTGTAGGATCATTATAATCCGTGGACAAACATGTTTATGCTGCTTTAAGTCAAGTCATCTTTATTTATATAGTGCTTTTAACAACACAGATTGTGTCAAAGCAGCTTTACAATATTAACTAGGAAAATCAATAATGCAAAATTGTACTCTGGATACTGTAACTGTCGTCAAGCTCAGGCTCGTTACTTGTTTTAAAGGAATAGTTCACCTAAAATTATAATTCTGTCATCATGTCGGTCCAAACCTGTATGACTTTCTTTCTCGAGTGGAACACAGAAGTAAATATTTTGAAGAGTCTTGGAAACCAAACAGTGACTTTCATTATAAAACACATTCTTCTAAATATCTTCTTTTGTGCAGTCATACAGGTTTGGATCAACATGAGGGCGAGTAAATGAAGATTTTAGCTCACCTTGCTCTTCTTCTAGCGGTTATTTTTAGGGAGTCAGACTCTTTAATCATGAGATATTCTCCTGAGCCTCGACTCTCTGAATGGAGACGTTTGTGATTTACTGACCTGAGCTTCTGAACTACAAACACATGAAACGCTCTGAAGCGAATCGGAGTCTTTGAAGTTCATGAGATCATCTCTGAGGAGCAGGTGGAGCTTCTGCGAGCGGCTACCAATTAAAACATCATCCGCGTAACAGCCACAAAGCACATAATTCAGAGTCCGGATCACAGATTCTAGATCATCTAGAGTTAAAGGAACGTTCCCAGCTAAGAGTTCTCTCAAAGAACAAATGCTCTTCTGGTGACGTTAATAAAATGTTTGTTCAAAGTTATCTGGTCTGTTTACTTCGTTAGTAATCTTCATTCAAAAACATAATTCATGGAATGCTTTTCTCTTGTATTTTAGTTGGATGCTCGTCTAAGATGGTAGAGAACATTCAAAAGTAGCGCTCCAGTAATGTTTCAACATAATAAAATGTAACGTGTTCATTTTAACGTTCACATAACCAAAGACACATGTTTTTTAAACATTT
Source organism: Oxygymnocypris stewartii (assembly GCA_003573665.1). Classification (NCBI taxonomy): domain Eukaryota; kingdom Metazoa; phylum Chordata; class Actinopteri; order Cypriniformes; family Cyprinidae; genus Oxygymnocypris; species Oxygymnocypris stewartii. The sequence continues at coordinate 22,191 of QVTF01022404.1, read as the reverse complement.
ATAAAACTGGACATTTTTAATAATAACTTATTGAAACGTTAGCAAAATATTCTTTAGAACATATTTTTAGGGTAAACGTGAACACAAACACATTATTTATACACTGGAATGTTTTTCTGGTAATGTGTGTCTAAAGTTGTTTAAATGTTACTAGTTTCAGAACGTTCAGAGAACATTCATAAGTAACGTTCCATAAAGTTTGTAACATGATCAAATTAAATGTTCCCCTAACGTTCGTATAAACAAGAAAAATGTTTTTTAAACTTGGACATTTTGAATATTCAGATGGAGTCGTGATTTTTGGAGTTTCTGTTTTTTTATAATTGTCTGAAAATATGAGCACAAAAATGTTATTTATACATTATTAATGGAACTTTTTTTCTGAAATGTTTCAGTTTTTTTTATCATTTTCTAGCACATGTTACTATTTGTTTTAGAACAGTCAGAGAACATTAAAAGTAACATTCCCATAATATTTGGAAAATTATCAAATGTAATGTTCCCATAATATTCATATAACCAAGATCATTTTGAGTGTTTGAGAACATTTAGAATGCAATGAAATATTAGCAACACATTCTATGAATGTATTTTTGTTAGCTGTGTAGTTATAATGTTCCTAAAACGATATTTATGTTGTTCATCAGAAGTTTTCCTCTGAAATGTTTTTTCAAATGTTACACTGTTTCAAAACTTTCAGAGAACATTAAAAAGTAAAGTTCCCATAATGTTTGCAAAATGATACAATGAAATGTTCCCTTAACAATCATATAAAACCAGAATAATTTTTTAATAATAATAATAACACATTTTGAAAATTCTGATGGAGGTATGATTTTTGCAGTTTCTGCAATTTTATAATTGTCTAAAAATATTAGCACAAAAACATTATTCATGGAACGTTTTTTCCTAATATTTCAGTCGGACGTTTGTCTGACATTTATAAATGTTACTATTAGTTTTAGAACATTCAGAGAACATTAGTAACATTCCCATAATATTTGTAACATGTAATGTTCCCATAACATTCATATAACCAATAATTGATTTTATATATTTTTTTAAAGGACATTTTCAGAATGCAATGAAATATTAGCAACGCATTCTAAGAATGTATTTTTGTAAGCTGTGTAGTTATCTGGTCTTTAATAATGTTCTCAAAATTATATTTATGTTGTTCATGGAAAGTTTTTTCTGAAATGTTTTAAACATTACACTTGTTTCAGAGAACATTAAAAGTAACGTTCCCTCACTGCATAACCAAGAATACATTCTGAATGTTCAGATAACATGTTTCTGTTCGCCTGCTCAGGCTGATACTCATCTGAAAGGGTTTTATCGCTGGATTAGCGGCCGGCGTCTCACTGCACATAATCTCAGAGATTTGTTTGCGTATGTTTGGTTATTCTTGTTGGCTTTGTGATGAAGATGTAAACACACGGCGGCAGTGATCGAGACTCTGCAGACGTTCACAATGCTGTATATTCATGATCAAATTGCATCCATGTGGCTGGCGACCACAAGGCTTCCAGTGGTCGGGCTCGGACCCGTCCATCAGGAGCAACGCTGGAGCACTTTTCACCTCTCCGAGTCGCCGCCGGCAGCGTTTCCTTCCTCTGATCTGTTACACATGTGCCTCCCATGAGCCCTTTCCTCACAGACGTCTCTCTATACTGCTGGTTCTACCTCACACTCGTCTGTTCTTCGTCAGAGAGGCAGCTGTTTATTCCTCCTGACGATTCACAGAGAGACTGAACGGTAGCTGCTTGTAACCTCCCGCATATCCATTTCAACTTGATACGAGAAGCGCCGTCGTCAGCAAACAGCCGGTCGTCCATCTTGTGTTGTTGCAGGCCGCGCGGCTAATTTAAGGGTTGCAGCAATATACGCCAACAGCTGACCTACATATGGAGCCACGGCACACCTGCGTTTGATCGCTAAAACAAACAGCGCTTCATGATAAGACGGCGTGACTCTGGAATGCGAGCCACACAATGCCTTCATTCATCGCTGCGGTACTCAAGAATAATTTGGACAAGCGTGGCAGTTGTTGGTAAACGGACACAGTGCATGTTGTGCTGCAGGGGTCAGGTCGTGTCACCGAGTTTGCTCTTTTATATTCATGCACACAAGGATTGTTTTAATTAGTCAGCTTGATGTTATGTTACAGAATACGACATCTGTTACTGATCTCAGCATTAATGGTTTAAAGTCGGCATGAAAAGGAACCTGTCTATGTTATAAATGCATGTTATTGATCTGATTCATCCATGCATATTTACATTTTTCATAATTTCTGACCTTGATGTCATAACTTAATCTTCTCCAATCATTCCACACTATAAAGGTGGCATCGTGAAGCACCTTTGTTTTTAAGAATGAAGTGCTCCTAAGCCCCGCCCCTTGAGCTCATGCTAATTTGCATACACATTTGAGAGCCACGCCCACATTTCAACACCCAAACAACAATCGATACGTGAACCAATTTCCGCCCCACATGTGTTCTTTGTCAATAATCCGCTATATTCAGATGCATGTCACAATAATGCTAAAAATATCTGATGCTCCTTATGCCAAAATTTCATATCAGCTCTTCAGTAATGCTCATATTTACAGCATATACATGTATGAACAGTACGTCTCTCTTCAAACCTGATATATTCAGATCAATGGCTCTTAAATTACACCACTTCATGAATTTGAATTGAGTTATTAAACAGAATGCAGAATTTGAATGTAAGAGAGCATAATTACAAAATAAATTGAAATTCATAAGACTCTAATTTCATATTTTTTTTAACAAGAAAATCAAAGTTTGTGTTCCTAATTTACTTATTTGACAGTTTTGACTAGAGATTTTAAATGCCTTAAAGGTTTACAGATCTTACAGACCTGCATAAAATATGATTTAGTTTATATAATTTCCATCATATTAACAAATTCACTTTTTGATGATTTTACACTGGCTCCCTGTGTGACCAGCTGAATTCAGATCCACGGTTGTGAATTAAAGCATGTCGATTCTTCAGTTGTGAACGTTGCTCGTGGTTTATCTGATGTTTATCAGAACCGGCTCTTGATCTGCGGGGCCCGTATTCCTAAAGTTTCTCAGAATGCTCTCAGAGAGCTCCTAATTCAGCTTAAGCATTTCTAACTACGAGTCTTAGCTTAAAAGTGATTCAGGACCAATCTGAGAGCAACTCTAGCGAGGAAAAGACCAACACTTGTATCTCAGTGAGAAGGCGGGGCCTGACCCTGTTGCTAGGTAAGATACAGTCCTTTGAAGGCTGTGATTGGTTGGTTTTTGCCAAGAAGGAAATAAAAGAGCTTTTAAGAGTAGGGTTTATTATAAGCCTTCACTTTGAAATTACTGGCATAATATTTCCTTTTTTGAACCGTACTCTCTCTCGCTCTCTCTCTCTCTCTCTCGCTCTCTCTCTCACACACACACTATATATGTATATATATTCTTTATTTTTTTATTTACCATGCTGTCATACTTAATGTATTTTATAGGAAATGAACAGCGACGTAATAAGTGTTGTAACAGACCCAAATCATCACTGCTGCATAGTTGCATTTTTCCAGTTGCCAAATACACTGTATTGCCAAAGGTATTGGCACCCCTTCTAATGAAAGGTTTGACTGCTTTAGTAATTTCCATGAGTATGAATCTTAATGTTGAAGCATATAATGATATTCTAGGGAATCTAATTGTATAGCAACAGTTTGGACTCTTTTCTATTCTAACATGACAGTGTCTCTGTGTATAAGACAAGAATCAAAGAGAAATGATGATTCAGTCAGTGTGGAAGAACTGGACTGGTCTGCAGAAAGCAGCTGGTGTGACTTTAAATGAGACACAAACTCATCACCAAACACCAATGACTTGTACATATGGGGTGCCGTCATTTCATACTTTTCAAAACTGGTGCAACAGAGGTGGAAATGAATTTTTAAGTACATGAATTATGTTTCCATCTTTGTTGCCACAGTTTGGAAGTGCCTTTTTTCACTTCTAAAGTAGGGTGCCAGTACTTTTGTCCATATAATGAATGTATAGTGTACATTCATACATGTATAGTGTATGTTAATGTAGAGATTACGTCCATTTCTGGCGCAATGGCATTTCAGCGCGGTGTCTAGATGTTAGCGTGTCTCTAATAAGATCGGTCACAAACATGATCCCTGCACGATCTAATGTGTAGCGTCTTATTAACTCACTGTCATGTATTGTGTGCAACACCTTCTTCATGTTTGGTCCATGTTCCGCTGCTAAAGAAACTCTTAAACCTCTTAAAAAGTCCTCATTCTTACTCCTAACAATTTAGGACCTTAAGACATCTTTTAAGGGTCAAGATGCTTTCTGAATGACTGTTTTCTTTACTTTTCTTTAATTTAAGAGGAAACGCTCACATTTCTAAGAATTTTCTCAGAATTTTGTTTCTAAGAGCAACTCTTAGCACTAAGACTTTCATGAATACGGGCCCTGGTTTCTGGGTCTCTGGAAACTCAAGAGCGTCTCAGTCATTGAGCTTCATGTGGAGCATCAGCTCCTGGGTTCTTCAGATCGGATGGCGCTCGGATGCGTGCGATGGGTCTGATGGAGGTGTCCGATTCAGGGATTGATTTCAGGGAGTTTCTGTGGTGTTTGGTGTATGTTGCTGTGAGCTTTCAGGACGTGATGACTCTGTTCGTCTTTGTGTGAGGTGATGATCATCTACAGCGATCCACATGAACACCGGATCCATGTGATGGAGTCCAGATCTTATATAAGTGGAGTCTGACTAATCAACAAATGACTCTCTAACTTATTCACTGTAATGAATCCGACAAGAAGACTCACGACTGTTTGAATCAGTTTAATGACTAGAGTGTAAACGTGGAGTCTGATTAATCAACTAATCAATTTCTAACTGATTCACTTTAATGAATCCGCCAAAAAAAACTCTCAAACAGTCTCAAACTCACAATCTGAATTGGTCTATTGACTACAGTGTGAACAGTGAAGTCTGAATCATGAGCAAATGACTCTCTAAGCAATTCACTGTAATGAATCAGTCTAAAAGACTCACTATTTGAATCAGTCAAATGACTACAGTGTGAACAGAGGAGTCTGAATCATGTGCAAATGACTCTCTAACTGATTCCTTGTAATGAATCAGTCTAAAAGACTCACAAATTGTCTGAAACTTACAGTTTGAATCAGTTTAATGACTAAAGTATGAACAGAGGAGTCTGAATCATGAGCAAATGTCTCTCTAACTGATTCACTGAAATGAATCAGTCAAAAAGACTCACTATTTGAATCAGTCTAATCACACTCCTAAAAATAAAGGTTTCTAAAGGGGGTTATGCCATAGAAGAACCATGTTTGGTTCCCCAAAAGGTCCTCTCAGAACCGTTTTGCACTATAAAGATGCCTTTATTTTAATATCCATCCAGTCGTTTCTTCAGAAACTCAATATCTGCTTTGTCTCGCAGGCGTTTATCTGTATAACTCCAGTTTCATATGTCAATTGCTCTGGACCTTTAATTCCCAGGTTACTGTAATGAAAGCAGTCGTTCATCGTCCAGGCGTCCGTATGGAATGTGACAGTGTGTCAAATAAACGTGGCTTAATTGAGCCTCATCAAACGAGCGGGAGCTTCATTACAGCGCAGACTGTTCGCTTCGCTGCCGCCGCTAGTTAATGTGAACGCCGCTGTTTAATGGTTAAACGCTTAACAAGAGCACGATTCATGTGCAATTCAAGGCATGTCCAGGAACAATCAGGTGCGATTGCACAGAGACGATGTCAACAATCCCGAGAGAGGAAAACACGATCGTTAGAACTGTGTTTGGATCACATACAGACTGAATAAACAAAGACTGCGAGAGTCTGGCTTCCAGCACTGAAAGTTTGAGACGAAGCTGAGTTATTTGGTAAATGCAGATTGGAGATGTGTGTTTGTATCCTTAAATGAGCTTAACCTGACAAAACCTCTTTTTTTGGATGTCTTCATTTGTGGAAACAGTACAAAATATTGTAAATAATGTTCATTTGAGATGTTAAACTAATTTAGGTTATAAAACATTGCTTTGAAATGTTTCTGAAATTGTCTAGTTTTCTTGTCTGGTTATAAAGTTACGTTCAGACTTTTGTTACAACATTCGATTAACCCAAAATATAACGTTATTTAAATATTTATTAATAGGGCTGGGTAAAAAAATATACATTTCTCGATTTTAATTCAAATCTGATTTTTTACGAAACGATATCGATTATTAAATCCCAAAAATTGATTAGGCTGTTTCAGTTAATTACCAGAATATTGTAGCACACCACCCATTAATAAATCACAGCAAGCTTTTGATATGAAACAAAGTTTCAGATTTCATGAAATCAACAAAGTTTAATTTATCTTTAGCGAGTTTTTATTACAGCCAACATTTAAATGTTTACATTTCAAAAACTGATTGGAGTAGAAATTAAATTATGCAATCATAACTTTATTATTATCAAAATGTCATTTGAGTGTAATTTAAGTGTTTGTATATAAATCAGTTAATTTTAACCTTAAATATTATAGCAATGTACCAACTGCATTAGTTGAGAGATTTTATCTCCTTGACTGTGCCTGATATATATCCAAAATAAATATTAAATTCAATTCTAAATCTAATCGAATCGTGAAATTCCAGCCCTATTTATTAATATTCTAAGAATGTTAAAATGTCCACTTTTTGTATTTAAAGGTTATAAAAACATGTATAATGTTCAAGTACAAATAGCAGAAAGACGTTCAGAGGATGATGATCTATATTTTCTCTCAACGTTATGAGAAGTATATCAAATATTAATAATTTTACAAGAGCGTTCCATAAACGTGACTTTAAAGAACATTTCTATAACTTTTAAAAACATTAGTGAAAGTTGTTCGTTCCCGGTTAGCTGGGTTAAGTTTTAGTGTTAATTTATGGTAGTTGTAGTAGTTATAGTTACAGTATTTATGTTTATTTAGCTTTATATAAAAATTAACAGATGTCTATGCAATGTGCCCATTTAGATAGCTGAGTAAATGTGTCTGTGTGTGTGTGTGTGTGTGTGTGTGTTGTGTGGTGTGTGAGAGAGATGGGGAGTGTGGTGTGTGTGTGTGTGTGTGTGTGTGTGTGAGGTGAGAGAGAAGAGAGTGTGTGCGTGTGGGTGTGCCTGTGACAGAGAGGAGAGAGGGAGGTGTGTGTGTGTGTGTGTGTGTGAGTGTAGCGAGTAGAGAGAGTGGTGTGCGTGTGTGTGTGCCTGTGACAGAGAGAGAGAGAGAGAGTGTGTGTGTGTGTGTGTTGTGTGTGTGTGTGTGTGTGTTGTGTGTGTGTGGTGTGGAGAGTGAGAGCGAGAGAGAGTGTGTGTGTGTGTGTATGTGTGTGTGCGAGTGTGTGTGTGTGTGTGTGTTTGTGTGTGTGTGTGTGTGTGTGTGTGTGTGGTGTGTGTGTGTGCTGTGTGTGTGTGTGCCTGTGACAGAGAGAGAGAGTGGTGTGTGTGTGTGTGTGTGAGAGAGTGTGTGTGTGTGGTGTGTGTGTGTGTGTGTGTGGTGTTTGTGTGTGTGTGTGTGTGTGTGCCTGTGAGAGAGAGAGAAGAGTGTGTGGTGTGTGTGTGTGTGTGTGTGTGTGTGTGTGCGTGAGTGTGAGGTGTGGTGTGTTTGTGAGAGAGAGTGTTTGTGAGAGAGTGTGTGTGTGTGTGTGTGTGTGGTGTGTGTGTGTGTGTGGTTGTGTGTGTGTGAGAGAGAGAGTGTGTGTGTGTGTGTGTGTGTGTGTGTGTGTAGTAGTGTGTGTGTGTGTTGTGTGGTGTGTGTGTTGGGTGTGTGTGTGTGTTGTGTGCGTAGACAAACATTGACCCCGCGAGGCCACAGGAAGTGCGTCTGTCTGGGTTCTCATCTTCAGTCCTTGTTAATAAATCAAACGAAAGACCTTCAGAAACCTGTCCTGACTGGAACGTTTCCTCTTATTTGGGTTAAACATCATGAAGCGAGAGAGAGACCAACCGCGGCTGGTTCACAATTAAATGAGCCCCTAAAGCAAAGAAGAATCATGGCTTTCTTCAGGCGTGCACATTATTCAGAGGCTTCATTAAACTAGCAGCAGCAGGAACATGCATCCGTTTAAACGGACGTTTCCAGCAGCCGCTGAATAGCTGTGCATCTCCCAGCAACACGCTACAGTAAAGCCACATTCCCACACGCTAGAGCAGGTCAAAAGGTCACGAGGACGGGGGTCAGTCAGCTTGAGATTAAAGCCGACTGCAGGTGAGATTGTGTCTGATTCCTGCGATGGATTGGCTTGTTTATTTATCTTAATATTTTCACATCAGGGTTGATGTGATTTCAGTTCCTCATCAAGGATTGAACTAAATAAACTGGTAGAAATATGTCAGTCAATAGAGATTATGTATTATTTCTCTGTATTGCGTGATGCTGCACTCTCAATGAGTATACACTGCTAAAAATGATTAATAATTATAATAAGATTAACTGTATTGTCCAAGCATTGTTAGATTGCGTGTTTCCTGCCGTAGCATACAAAGATTTATTCAAAACAGTATAATAACTATTAAACTATATGTTGTTTATGGTGTTAAATCTGTATTTAACCTCAAAACAATCAAAGTAAACCGAGCTGCTAAATTGTGACTCTGTGGTGGCCATGCGTTAAAATGTAATTATTATATCTTGATCTAACTGATGAATGATTCGTGCAGTAATCAGTGTTACTGTAAGATTAAACATGCCTTGCTTTACATGTTTGGAAATTATTATATCAGTTAGAAAAGCTAATCAGTTACATTGCTTTAATAAAGTAACTGAAATAGTTACTATGTTACTTTAAAGGGGTGGTTGATTGCGATTTCAACTTTTTTTAATGCTAGTTAGTGTGTAATGTTGCTGTTGTTACGACGCTGAAAGTTCAATGCAAACGGAGATGTCGTCTTTAAAATTCTGCCAGTTTAATGCCTACAAAAATGGCTCCTAGGGACTACAACAAGTTACTTCCCAGGTTTGTGACATCACAAACCCAGACATTTACATATAACTCCGCCCCCGGGAACATGCTAGCAAAGGGGGCGGGGCCATGCTGTGCTGCTTAGAGACAGGAGAGATAACTAGGGTTGCACATAAAATCTATTCATATATGAATCACATTCTGTCCTTCTAACGATTCTAATAGATTCACAGTTGTTTCAAAATCAATGTTTATAGTAGCGGTTCTTAATCATGTTCCTCGCGTCGCTCTGCTCTGCATCTTTCTCTATGTCTCTCTCTCTCTCACTCTCTCTCTTGCTCTCTTCCTCTCTCTCTCGCTCTATCACTCTCTCTTTTTCTTGTCTCTCTATGTGTGTCTCTCTCTCACTCTCTCTCTATGTCTCTCTCACTCTCCTCTCGTCTCTCTCTCTCCTCTCTCTCTCCTCTCTCCTCTCTCTTCTCTCTCTCTCTCTCTCTCTCTCTATTGCTCTCTCTCGCTCTCTCTCCTCTCCTCTCTCGCCATGTCTCTCTCTATGTCTCTCTCTCTCTCACTCTCTCACTCTCTCTCTCTCTCTCCTCTCCTCTCTCTCTCTCTCCTCTCCTCTCTCTCTCTCTCTGTCTCTCTCTCTCTGTCTCTCTCTCTTCACTCTCTCTCTCTCGCTCGCTGTCTCTCTATGTCTCTCTCTCTCTTTCCCTCTCTGTGTCTCTCTATGTCTCTCTCTATGTCTCTCGCTCTCTCTCTCTCTCATTCAGATCATCATATCAGCTCCAACAATGAAATGTTCCAACTATACACTTATTTTCACACAACTATGAGAATTGAAATAAAGGTGAATTATGAAATAGTGTAAACTGTAACCTGTTACATTTCCAGAGTAAGCGTCCCAGCCCTGTCTGCGTGTTTCTCTGTGTTTGAGAGGCTGGTTGAGGGCCGAATCCTCCGGTAATCTCATCTAGGGCTCTGGATGACGGAGGTGGATGTGTAAGACAATCACGCGTGATTATGTGAGCGCTGGCGTCACCTTCTCCTTCCCTCCCGCTCGCGGTCACACGGCTTGTCTTACGGAGGAGCGTTTGACAGATAAGGTGGATCTTGTCATGCAGAGCATGCTGGGAGTAGTATGAGGGACCCCTCATTCAGGGGCCGTGTCACCCCATGGGGCTCGGCTAATTGGTGGTCCTGGCTCAGACTGGTTTTCAATAGGTTTTGGACAAAGGCGTCAGTGTGGATCACGTGGACAGGGCGTTGAGAAAGAGGCTCCCAGAGAGGCGAGACGAGGGGCCCGAGACAAAGAGCTCAGGACACCCCATTACTGACCACAAATCACCCCCGTGTTCGGCCCCAGCGCACCATCTGACCCACATACCCATCTGTGTGTGAAGAGCGGCTTTATTCGGCTCCGGGACGAGGAGCGAGGAGCGCTTCAGGTGTTCAGGATTGATCTGTGGGACTGAATTCATATCATTAAACGGGTCCTTCATTCAAAACATCAACATTTACTCTCACACTGCAAAATATGATTCTCTTACTTAGTATTTATGTCTTGTTTTCTAGTAAAAATATCTAAACATTCTTGAATCAAGATTAATTTACTGTACAAGTAAAATATCTGCCAATGGGGTAAGAAAAATTATCTTAATTTAAAGGCTAAACGGTTATTTTTCTTGCCCCATTGGCAGATCTATCAAACATAATATACATAATATCATAATATGATAGACATAAGACATAATATCTTAAGTCATTTTACTTTTACAGTAAATTTATCTTGATTCAATAATGTTTAGATATTTGTAATAATATTGTACTAATAATATTTAGATATTTATACTAGAAAACAAGACAAAAACACTAGTAAGAAAAACATTTTTTGCAGTGCACTAAAGAGTTTGTGAGAAATTTCTTTGGGCTGGGTGATAAGGCAAAAAAATTATATCTAGATTTTTTTGCAGAAAATGTACAATACATTTTTATTTTTTTTATCTAGTCAACTAAAACCTAAGTACAAGTCTCTTTACTAACCATCTGTTTAAAGAAAGCTCTGTTCACACAAGTGACGCTCATCATGGTGTAAAAGCATGAAACAAATTCACTTGTTATATTGTAAGTGATATCTTTGTATCTTTATAAATGTTGTCTTAAACATATCCTATATGTTCAGAAAGAATATAAAATAAGAAAAATGATAAATGTTTCTTGGCCAAAACATTCAATTGTGGCAAAACAATACATTTGAATTAATCGAAAAAATATAGTTTTATAGTTCTCTTAGTTTGTTGTCATTACAGTGAAAGTCAATGGAGGCTAGTGTTGTTTGGTTCCCAACGTTCTTCCAAATATCATCTTTTACAGAAGAAGGGAAATTATACAGGTTTGGAGCGATGTGAGGGTGAAAAACAGGATGACAGAATGATCATCTGTGGCTGAAATATCCCTTTACTTCTCATATTGTTGTATTCATTCAGTCTGCCGATGCACACTTCCTTTTCTGAAGGATGTGACATCATTGATTCAGCTTTCAGTCGGATGATAACATGTAAAAGACTGATGAATAGGAAGGAAATGGTTGATTCAGTCTTGAACACAGATGCTGCTAATTTGTATGTGTTTGGGTTTTATTGCAGTGTGTGTTTAGTGTGTGTGTGTATGTTGTGTGTGTGTGTGTGTGTGTGTGTGTGCGAGTGTGTGCGTGCGCGTGTGCGAGTGTGTATTTGTGTGTCAGTATGGAAGTATTTGTGTGATCTTGCATCTGACAGAAGTGCAAACCGCTTTAAACTGCATGTGGAGTTGGTCTGAAACACTTATATAAAGCATGGCTTGTGTTTCGTATGTGTCCTGTGTCGGTGTCCTGTGTTTCATTTACAACATGAAGGTGTATCAGTATTTCAGTATTGTCATACATCTCTAATTTGTTGTCTGAAAATATATGGATCCACCTTACAATAAATACGTTCAGCACACACAGACGCTGCAGTGATTAGAACAACACGCACATGCTCACCGAACCCAAAGACCCGTACCGAAAGGTTTAAGTATGAATACATGTATCTTTACACCCCTAAATATACTTTCTTGCCCCAATGGCAGATATGTTTTGCTTGTTTTAAGCAATAACAAAAAAATACTTAATATATTAAATCATTTTACTTAGTAAATTCGAGTTTATTTAAGAATTCCCTGCTGAAAAAAAGCAATAGAAAATGTAATGGATTTAATAGTTTTAATGGGAATTGTATTGGTTTTACTGGAAACTATATTGTGTCTATTGGTATGTGATGGATTCTATTGGTGGGGTGTTAAATCTATTGGAAAAATGCCCAAAACACAACAAAAATGAATTTTTTTAATGGTTTTACTGGAAAAAAGCTAATGGTTTATAATGGAATTTTAATGGAAACCATTGGAATTTCTGTGATGGTTTCTATTGGGCTTCTATTGTTTATTTTAGCAGGGTTTTTAGATATTTTATTAGAGTGCAAGACAAAAACACTATGTAAGAGAATGATTTTTTTCCCGATGTACAGTCCCGAGGTGTGTTATGTGTTGCTCAGGTGGGACATGGCCTGGAGGGGAAAAGCTGTTCTTGTGTCGATCTAAAAATATAAATATAGCTGTATATAGAAACAATAGAAGTCTGAGGAATTAAAATGGTCAAATGAAAAACAGCAGGTGGCCTCCTGTTAGTGTCATGTATGGGTTTTAGTATTTATAACTCGCTGTCTGTGGAGTGTCCTCGTTTAGTAAGCGTGTGTGTGAATGGATGTGTTGTGTTGTGGAGGAGTGGTGTGGGATGTGAGGAACGAATTCAACAGGAACGATGACGCTTTTAGAGCGATGGACTCGGACGTTCCTGCGCGTTTGGCCTTGAAGGGAAGGTTGCTGCTCTCGCTGATGTGATGAGCGCTAATCGTCCACTGGTGTTCTCTTACATGCGCTCGGTCAGCATCATCTGCGCTGCTGGATTGAGTGTCTTTAATCCGGTTGAGTGAAATAAAGGAGCAGCGCTGGAGGGGGGTCTGTTCCCTCAGATAGAGACGCTAATCTGCTGCGTTCGCTAGGATTGACCTCGAGCGTCATGAGCGCTCACACAGTTCATTGTTCGCTGCAGGTGTCATGTGACCGGCGCTGTCTGGACTTCTTGTGTGTCCTGATGTGCTTCCAGCTTCACTACTCAGTAGGGATGGGCGATATATTATTTTGTTTTCGATACGATACCAATACTTTTAAGGTCAGTATCGACGGTACCAATACTGATATACGATATTGATACCGATACTTAATGGTCAGTATCATTGTAACCTTTACAGATACATATACTGTATCGATACAAATACTTTTAAAGGTCAGTATCGTCGATACCAATATTTTTAAAGGTCAGTATCGTCTGTACCGATACTGATAACGATACTGATACTTTTAACGGTCAGTATCATTGATACCGATACATATACTGTATCGATACAAATACTTGTAAAGGTCAGTATCGATGGTACTAATACTGATATACGATATTGATACCGATACTTTTAAAGTCTCAGTATCGTCGATACCACTAACTTTTAACGGCCAAGGTATTGTCAGTACCGATACCGATATCGATACTTTTAACGGTCAGGATCATTGATACGATATAGTACATATACTGTATCGATACCGATACATTTAAAGATCCGTATCATTGATACCCATACAGATACCGATACGATATCGACACCATTACTTTTAAAAGGTCAGTATTGTCAATATCAATACCAATTTTGATGCCGATACTTTTAAACTGAACTTTTAAATTATGAAATGTATAAAATTATTAAATTACTAAGAGTAAAATGGGTAAGGATAACCACCTAACTTTATATTTAAAACGCATTTTAACATTCAATATGCCTTAATTGCAACTTATTGGGTTATATTTTACTATACTATAAACATGCTATGTTTACTGTAGTGGTAACCATGGAAATCTACAAATGTATTTAGTCACCACTTGTAGTACACTTGAGTGTACTAGTGTATGAAAGATGGGTTCAAGTGGTGATGTAATGTAATGTAAAATGTATTTATCTAGCACTATTAAAACAACACGTTGACCAATGTGCTTTACATCATTCCAATATAAAGACAAAACAAACATCATCTACGGCTACAATAATAATTATAACAATTATAAATAAGAGTAAAGTTGTTGATCTCAATGTTCTTCCACTCTGATACTCAATTAGAAACTCTGATAGTGTAGATAAGTCGGTGCAAGGCCATGCAAAGACTTATACACTAATAAAAGAAGCTTGAAATCAATCCTATAGTGTACTGGAAGCCAATGTAGAAAAACCAAAGACGGAGTAATGTGTTCACGCTTTTTAATATTCAATAGCAGCCTTACGGCAACATTTTGGACCTTTTGCAACCGTTGGATAGATGCTTGACTAATACCATTGTTTAACGAATTACAGTAATCAAGTCTTGATGATATGAGAGCATTTCAAGGCTCTTGAATGTCAGACATGATTTCATCTTAGCCAAATTTAACAAATGAGAAACACTTGACTTTACCACATGATTGATCTGAGTTTTCAACTTCAGGGAGCTATAAATATAAACACCCAAGTTTTGAACCTGTCTTTTGTCATATATAATGACAATTGGCCAAAATTTAACCCCAAGCTCCTCTGGGGCCAAACACTACATTCAGTCTTATTTTCATTGAGATATAAAAATTAGATGCAAGCCATGTTTTTAGACCGGAGAGGAAAGACATAAGATTTTCTAAACTATTTCCATTCATTAACAGTAAATAGACATGCAAGTCATCCGCATATCAGTGAAACGCAATGTCGAAAACACAAAACTGTCTCCCAACGGGAGCATATACAATGAAAAACGTATGGGGGCCAAAATAGAGCCTTGTGGCACACCACATGTAAGTGTGTACCACATGGTAACTAAATACATTTTAAATGTGCTGCTCGTTTTCATATGTATCGTATAATGTGACGTCGTGAAAATACGTCACTAACTCAACCGTTAGTTAGCGGCGGTGTGTCTGTAATAGGGCTGGGCGATATGGCATAATCCCGATTATTTTCATAATGTTTTATGGAATGGATTTCAGTTTTTTGATGTTTAACTAATCAATTAAAAACATGATTCAAGTAACATTCTCACTTGTTAAATATCTTTGTAGAAAACATGCATGAAATATGAAGGCAAATATTGTCTTAAACGTATCGCATAATGTAAACTAAGAAAAATGCTGAATATTTCTGAGCCTAAATATAGACATTAAGTTTTAGAGTCAAAAATTCAAAACAAGTCTTATTGTTAATAGTTTTATTTGATTTTACAAAAAAATGTAATCATGGTAAAACATTAAAATGGTAAATATCACTTCGCTCTAGTACATGTGTGTGTGAAGCGTTTGTTGATCTGTGATCGCAGCTTCATGTTTTCAGTAAAGCTGTGATTGTGTGTTCGATCAGACGTCCATCGTTTGTCCCCAGCTGAGGCGTTTGTGCGTCAGTCATTGTTCCTGAAGGAAATAAAGGCTGTGGCCGCAGCGCTGGATTCATTAGCTGAGTGGATATTTGAACTTAAGCAGCTCCTCGATTCCATTATGCCACTTTACATTATTCAGCCGCTCATTCTACACATACACTGCTCATCCCCCAAAAAAAGTCACTACCTGGATTTAACTAAGAAAATAGGTAAGATCCTCCAATTGGATAATTCCTGCGTGGATGATTATGTTATGTGCCCAAAGAATAAGGTCAGCTGAGTACCTGAATATACCGAATGACCAGGTTATTCCATCAATGATTGTTTTCTTCCCTGATGGTTCGGGCTAGGGGTCGACCGATATGTGTTTTTCAGGGCCGATACCGATGCCGATTATTACAGATCAAGTAGACCGATAACCGATATTTTGAACCGATATACGTGTCTGGTGTAAAAATGAAAATTAATGCCAAAATTAATAATAACAAGAGCTCTGACAAAAAAAGTTCTTTAAATGCTTTTAAACATGTCTTTAATTCTGAAAACTGTTAATAACAACAACATTTCCGGAGTTTTAATTTACAGTACAGTGCAAATGAAGGCATAAAACATTAATTTAATTTATCTTTTAATCAAATGAGAGTTAGACTTTATTTTTGGCAAACAAATGAGTTTACTATTAAAATTAAAACATAGAAGAAATAGCGTATTGTGTTATTATTCTCAACAAAAGTTGTAATAATTGTTGTAGTTGTATTACGTATACAGTAATATATTCGGCTAAACCGAACTTATATTTTGACAGGTTGCCATGAGGACCTTTTAAGTTTCTGTAGCCTATGTATATATGATATGACGATCGTTTTACGCAAATCAAACGGTCAAATGCTCATCAAGTGACTATCTGAGCAGTTCTGGGGATGTTGTTCGTGTATTTATGTCCTCATTTATGCTGAAAACACCGCGAGCTTCACACGCTTCATGTATGTGTGCAGTAAATGAAACCGCACGTCTGTGTCATTCATTAACAGTGATGCAGAACATGCAGGATTCATATTTAAAGTGTTTTTGCGGCTTAATATTTATAGATACTAGTCCATAGCGCGAGTCGATTTAAGTGTACTGACCTACTTTTGATTAATTCATCCAAACTTCGACACATTCCGCGACATTCCGCGTTTTACGGTAAATTCCATTATATGACTGCATTCCGCGATTCCGCCCGCATTTTCCGCATCGCGGACATCATAGGTTATATTGATGTTTTGCAACTTCAGCAACGTCTGCTGCTGCTTTACCTTTGAGAGACAACTGATGCGTGATCACTGAGGCAGCTCCAGTTAACAAGTGCTTTCGGGTGAGACTGCCTTCAGTTTTCCGCGTTGATTGGTCGGACTCGTGACTCTCTACATATCAGATGAGCGGTGGGCGGAGATTGCTCTCGTGACTCTCTCATATCAGATGAGCGGTGGGCGGAGATTGCTCTCAGAGATTGAGAGATCGCCTCACTCTCACAGAGTGTTGAGCCCAGACAGGCTGCATCGAGCCAAATAGTGCATTTAAACATTAAATAATTTCACGTGTATTATTTACTCACCAATAAATAATGTCACCTGTAAATAGTATGTTTGTTTGCATTATATATATATATATATATAAAAAAAAATAATAATAATATATAATAAAAAAAAATTATCGGCAAATATGTTTTGAAAATGGCCGATATCGATAATCGGTAAAATGCTTAATATCGGCGCCGATAATCGGTCGACCCCTAGTTCGGGCATATTCCAAAACAACAATGCCAGGATTCTGCAGGGCTCAAATTGTGAGAGAGTGGTTTAGGGAGCATGAGACATAATTCACACATGGATCGGCCACCACAGAGTCCAGAGCCAGACCTTCACCACATTGAGAATTTGGGGATGTGCTGGAGAAGACTAACCAAATATTAGAGTTTTTGGAGACGCTTTAACATCACTCAACTCCACTGAGATACTATTATAGTTATTATTCATATTTTAAATTTAATATATTGTTTTTTCCCATTTTTACTGATAGTAACCCTGCATCATGCTGGATCTTATCTTCACGGATATTACGTCTGCGTGAGCGGCGTCATGACCTGTTCGGTCAACGATGATAAATGACATGGACACAAGCGTCTGAATGGGAGGATAATATGTGGAGATTGTGTGTTTAATGGCTGGAGATCCGCTGGGAAAACCTTTTATTCCTGGAATTAAATACATGTTTGTCTCACATTGACATTGGCTTGAGATGGATTGGTCTTAAATCGCTCTTTTGTGTGTTTTTGCATGATATTTTAATGAGTTTTGTCACTGAAACGTGTGTGTGTGTGTGTGTGTGTGTGTGTAAGCATGCGTGTGTGTGTGATTGTGTGTGTGTGTGTGTGTGTGTGTGTGCATGTGTGTGTGTGTGTGTGTGGTGTGTGTGTGTGTGTGTGTGCATGTGTGTGTGTGTGTGTGTGCATGTTTATGTGGTTTATGAGGACACAAATTTGTATAATGACATGGGTATGACACAGGTATTACAAGGAGAAGGTGATTTATGAGGACATTTTCAGTGTCCCCATAATTTAAAACGCTTATAAATCATACAGAGTGAGTTTTTTTTGAGGGAAAGTAGAAATGCACCGTCTCCTGTGAGGGCTAAGTTTAGGTGTAGGGTAGGTGTAGGGCAATAGCACATACAGTTTGTACAGTATAAAAACCATTACGCCTATGAGAGTCCCCGTAAACCATAAAAACCAACATGTGTGTGTGTGTGTGTGTGTGTGTGTGTGTGCGCATGTGTGTGTGTGTGTGCATGTGTGTGGTGTGTGTGTGTGTGTGTGTGTGTTGTGTTGTGTGTGTGTGTGTGTTGTGCGTGTGTGTGTGTGTGTGTGTGTGATGATGTTGTGGTGTGTGTGTGTGTGTGTGTATGTGTGGTTCAGGTAAACCCTACGTTATGGGGACAAAATGTCCCCACAAGGATGGCAATATCCAAATCCTTGTCCGTGTGGGGACATTTTTGGTCCCCATGAGGAAACCAGCTTATAAATCAGACTAAGTGATGTTTTTTGAAAATGTAAAATTGCAGAATGTCTCCTGTGATGGTTAGGTTTAGGGATAGGGGCAGTGTAAGGGATAGAATATACAGTTTGTACAGTATAAAAACCATTACGTCTATGGAAAGTCCCCATAAAACATGGAAACCCAACATGTGTGTGTGTGTGTGTTGTGTGTGCATGTGTGTGTGAATGCATGTGTATGTGTGTGTGTGTGTGTGTGTGTGTGTGTGTGTGTGCATGTGGTGTGTGTGTGTGTGGTGTGTGTGTGTGTGTGCATGTGTGTGTGTGTGTGTGCATGTGTGTGTGCATGTGTGTTTTTTGTGTGGTGTGTGTGTGTGCATGTGTTGTGTGTGGTGTGTGTGTGTGTGTGTGTGTGTGTGTTTGTGTGTGTGTGTGGGAGTGCGTGGGTGGTGTGTGTGTGTGTGTGTTGTGTGTGTGTGGTGTGTGTGTGTGTGTGGAATGCATGTGTGTGTGAGTGTGTAAGCGTGTGTGTGTGCATGTGTGTGTGTGTGTGTGCATGTGTGTGTGTGTGTGTGTGGTGTGTGTGTGTGTGTGTGTGGTGTGTGTGTGTGTGTGTGTGTGTGTGTGTGTGTGTGTGGTGTGTGTGTGTGCGTGCGTGCGTGTGCGTGCGTGTGTGTGTGTGTGAATGCATGTGTGTGTGTGTGTGTGTGTGTGTGTGTGTAAGCATGTGTGTGTGTGTGTGTGTGTGTGTGTGTGTGTGTGTGTGCATGTGTGTGTGCGTGTGGGCGCTGATGCTGGTTTCTAATGCAGGTTCTCCTGGTGCTGATGTGATAACGCCTCTTTGTTCTGCTCGTCTCACACAAATACTCCAGGCCTTCAGATGATTTTTCATGGAGAGCTGATGCTCATCTTCTCCGTCAGGAATCCTCCAGGGCCGTTTTAAAGTCAAAACTTCCACTTTGCGATATGAGAATGCAATCTGTGGCGTCTGGAGCATAAGCTGCTTTAGTGCTGCTGTTTATTTTGCAGCGGCGGAGGTTTATCTGAAAGGGAGCGTAATCCTCGCGCCAGGCGTTCGGCTCTGACAGCTTCCAGTCTCTCTGTGTTTGAGCGTTCAGAAAGAGCTCCTGTTAAACTCCTCCAGCACACATCAGTCTAAACAAAGACAACATGGAGACTTTGCTGAGCGCTTTCAAACTTTTGTATTAGCAGAATCTGGAAGCATCAATATATTAAATCAATTAACCAGATATTTCTGTGATTGCATGAACTGTATTCTTCAATAAAACAAAACGATGCTGCAGTAATACATGTTTTTGGAAGTTGAGCATTACATGTTACTATATTAGCTTAAAATAAGCTCCGTGACTGACAGAAATATGATTGCAAAATATGATTTTCTTACTTAATATTTCAGTCTTGTTTTCTAATATAAATATCTAACCATTCTTGAATCAAGATGCATTTACTGTACAAGTAAAATGATTTAAGATATTAAATGTTTTTTCTTAAAAAAATTATCTGCTAATGGGGCAATAAAAATAATCTTGTTTTGTCTTTGAATTAAAAATATTAATAACCCCATTAGCAGATTTTTGCTTGTATTAAGCAAAAACTAAAAACATTTTGATATTTACATTTTTACAGAAAACAAGATTTAATATCTAAAATAATTTACTTGTACAGTAAATGCATCTTGATTCAAGAACGTTCAGATATTAATATTAGTAAACAAAGAGAAACACTTTTTGCAGTGGATGTTTTGTTCATCATGATAATCCTCACAAACAAACACAACTTTCATTAATTCAGCAGAAGTGAGCTAATCGTAGACTATTAACGAACTACACCGTGGTCACGTGACTTCAACATCACCAGCATTCAGCTCCAGACTCGTCTAGGCTTTATTTAAAAGCTTTTCCCTGAAAGGTTGAGTTAAGGTCCTTGCACGCTGAATTTGTTTCATATTCGTCATCGTTTCTTATCAAAATGCTTGCTAATGATGCGAAGACACAGAAAACCAAACCTGATCTGAATGAAGGCAGTGTGTAAACGTGATTGTCTCAACGTGAGGTCGTATTTATTTTATAATGTGATAACATTTCAGACTTAGTGTGCAAAGACCTTTAGAATTAAGAGCTGGGCGATATGACAAAAAAATATTTTTTTCAGAACATTGAATTTCTCGATGAATTAAATTTTTGTTATATTTAACGAATTTACAGCATCCTCCAAGTAACATTCACTTTATGAACCATCTGGTTAAAGAAAGTTCTGTTCACATGACGTTCAACATGCTGTAAATGTCAAACAAATTAACTTGCTAAATAGGAAAAAATGCATGAAATATGAAGGCACATATTGTCTCAAGCATACCCTATATTTTCAGTAATCATGTAAAATAAGAAAAACTGTTTTCTTAGCCAAAACATGCATTTTGTGTGTAAACATGCACTTGATGGATGCGTTTGACTGTCGTGTCTCGTGTCATTTGAAGCGTTGATTCAAAATAATTCATCAATTTACAAAAATTCAATCATTCAAATAAATCAGAAAAAATCCACTCAGCCCTAGTTTGCAAGATCACGATTATAAAACTCGTTGAGTTGACTTGTTTGGTTTGATGGCATTTATTGTCCTAACAACCTCCGTAGTGCATTAAACATGAAAATATCTCAAGCTTTTGTTCAACACAGACCTCATTTCATTTATTTAATAATAATAATAATAAAAATCGATTTCAGGCCAGTGGAACCAGAAGTGCTAAATGCAACTGATTTTGGCCTAAAACCTTTTTTGTGTGTGTTTTTACTATTTAATCCCTGTGGCTCTCTGGATCTAGAGATTGATATGAGATCTCCACATGAACTCATCAGATGAGGTGATCTGTCCTGTGTTTTATTCCTCCTGAGGACTTTAATATGTGTATATTGATGTTCTCTCTAAAGTACTTTAAATGATGATCACGTATAATGTGTTTGTGAGCAGTAAAGTGGCTTTTTTCCTCTGTCCTGAATAATGAATGCTCTCATGTTGTTGTTTTGTCTCTCAGTCCCACTGTCTCTATACGTCACTTTCTATATTCTTCTCCTCCAAATTAGCACCGATTATTCTAAGTGTAAAATTAAATTACAGGCTCTAATGAAGGAGTGGAGCTGCTCCGTAGCTCTGCATGCGGATCATGTAACCTAATAATTCAATTGCGATGCTTTTCTCCCGCAACGCTCAGTGAGCGCAACCTTTGAGAAACACAGACCTGTGATCTATGACGCCAGACGCTCAATTAATGAGAAATCTCCATTAGAAAAATTGCTGATATCAGGAGCGGCTCGTCACAAACGTCTCCTGACGCGGGGGGGTAGTTTGAGAATAAAGAAAGGTAAGAAATGAGATATGAACAGCTGTCGCTGTGGGAAAAATATGAGACCGATGCTCCTGTGTGTTATTCAGCATCATCAACTTTTATTCCAGTTATTTTAGTGTTATAAAGTTACACTTAATGAAAGTGAGAAGATGATGCTTTAGAAACAAGCTGACTTAGAGAGAAAGAAAATTATTTCTTATTTTCTGTTTTGGTTATTTTAGTACATAACATTAAACTGAACGAAAATGAAAAATTATGCTCTTTTCTATTTTATTTTATTTTAAGTTAATGTTTCGTTCAAGTG